>APFE030717479.1:4584-61485 GCA_000404065.3 Pinus taeda
TAGCCTTTTTCTGAAGATCTTCTCTGTTATTAACCTATCAAATCAATCTGAACATGAAAATCCTTTTTAATCATCAACAATGATCTAGGTAACCAAGCAAGATTCTAATTTACTTAACATAAATTATTTTGCAAAAACGCTAAAAACAAATAACAGTACATAAAGGAAGCCTTGGCACTTGGGTTGGGCCCAACCCCAAGAGCTACAGGCTCCTAAGAAAAGCTCAGAACTGATGCCAAATAAAGTTGCTTTCCATTACTCAAAAATAACCATGTCACAAAGAAAGTTGTACAGCAGCAGCTACAAAATGAGCTGAAAAAATAACAACACTATAGTGCAAAATACAACTGTTCAAAAAGTAACCTACGAAGGCTAGAAGCCTTCCTATTTATGCACTACGAGGGTCTCCAACATCCCTCCTTAACTCAAGGGGCTCGGCTGCTCAAACTGCCAGTGATCAGTCACTTTACACTAAACTGCTCGGCTGCCCTTGGGAATCCTTTTCGGTGGCCTGCTGAACTCCGAGCTGAGGGTGGAGATTTTGAGGAAGGGACATTTAATGCAAGAGACACCCTTCCTGCGAATCCTCACCCTTGTTCCTTCATGCTTGGCTGTCATCTGGCTCATAACTGCTTGGCCTTGGTCCAAAATTTGTCCAAAAATCTGCAATAACCATGTGTTAGCCTTCTTGGTCAAGTGACTATCCTCATTCATTAAACTAACATAAATATACTCAAAAAACATGCATAAACTATGAAAAATGGTGGATTGACGAAGAACAGTTAGGCAAAATGAGCCCAATAAGTTACCCAATTCCGGGGCTCATCACTTTCTGGTCTCCATCCCCATGCCTTTGCTTCCCCATCAATGCACCAACAATTTGTGGATGATACCCTTCTCATGGGCCTCCCATCTATCGAATAAACCTCCTCTTTCATGTCCATTTTTTCCGACTTCTCTACTACATCTAGAACCTCCATCAACCCCGTGAAATCCAAGTTGTTCTTCTTTAACACTCTGTTACATCACTAGACTCTTGGTCATTCCCATTAATACCCTCCCTTCCACTTACCTTGGCGTTCCCCTTACAGACATGCCTCTCTCCCAGGCCACTTGGGAGGACCTGATTAACAAGATGGAGAAAATAATTACCAACTGGACCTTCATATCTCTCAATCTGGCAAGTCGTCTTGTCCCGGTCAAATATGTTTTACAGGCCATCCCGCTCTACTTGTACTTGGCTCCGGAAGCCCCAAAAGTGATTTCAAACAAAATCAGAAACCTTCAGAGGAACTTTTTATGGAGAGGTGCAGAGGTAAAACAGAAATGGGCTCTGGTGGCATGGGAAAAAATTTGCAAGCCCAAAAAAGATGGTGGCCTTGGTCTTAGAGACATAGACCTCCTGGGAAAGGCCATGGAGCCAAAAACTTATGGAGATGGATTGCAAACCCCAACTCCCCTTGGGGAATCCTATGGAAAGCAAAGTATACCCCCTCCCTCTAGTAAGAGAAATTATCAAGCTAAATGGAAATATCAAAGGTTTAGCCATCTGGAACCAAGCATGGGAGAATAGGGATATCATTCAAAATCATAGGTTTTGGGGAATAGGAAACGAAAATAAGCCTCTTTTATGGGAGGGCACCTGACCAAAAAGGCTAGAGCTCGATCAATATAATTATCACCAAATCAAGGTTGATATGAAAAACATAAGGAAGATCAAAGTTAACCAGTACTGGAAAACGAGTGAGAAAAAGGACAGATGGAGAATTTTGATGGAACAAGAGGATTGGACTCCCCATATGAATCCTCAAGCTTGGTTGGACCTCTCATCAGAACTACAAAAAAAAGAAAAATCCTCCTTGACTCTGTCGAGGATCAACTCAAATGGGGGAAAAACTCAACAAGACATTTCAATTTTAAAAAATCCTACATATACATAGCCAAGAAAGATCAACTTCAACCAGAACCGAAGTGGAACTCAATCTGGGATAGAAAACACTAGCCAAAAATATCTATCTTTCTATGGTTAGTCATGCATGGAAAGATTTTAACATTAGACAACCTAAGAAGAAAAGGCTTTATTGGCCCATTGAGATGCCCTCTCTACTAGTAAGAAGAAGAAACCCCCAATCATCTATCAAATGTATGCCCATTTGTGTACAAATTATGGGATTGGATTTCACTAGTCTTCAATAGCTCTGATCAGGACCCCTCCTCTATTCAAAGTACCATAGCGAACTAGAGATTTATCTTCTCCTCGCATGCTCTGGTTAACCATACATGGAATTTAATTCCTGGTCAAATCTGTTGGGCTCTGTGGAAGGAGTGCAACGCAAGAATATTTCGTGGCATCTCCACCTAGGAGGAAATCATAATCACGAAGATCAAAAGAGAGATCCGAGAAACAGTGACCTCTCTACCCACTCAGACTATCAAAGCCCCTCCCACCATCTTCAAAGAGATAATTCTCTCAATGCTAGATCTCCTTCAGATCAAGGTCCATGAAGTCACCCCACTCTCTAGGCTTGAAAAAAAAAACACCTGGAGTTCGCCAAAGAAGGGGACTTTCAATCTCAACTACGACGGCGTAGCTAAGGGGAATCTGGGCCCAACTAGTTTTAGAGGAGCCTTAAAAAAATATCAAAGAGAGATAATCTGGATATATGAGGGAAATATAGGTTCAACCACAAACAATGTCACAGAAGTTCATGCCCTGGAAAATGGCATCACCACAGAGCACAACCTAAAGCTCGCTCCTTTGATTGTAGAAGGAGATTCCACGTTGGCCACTCAGCTTGGAAAAAAACTTCAGCAAGGCATCAAGGTGGACAAAATTTTGGAAAATTGGCACCTAAACAAAATAATATAGTGGATCAAGCAGAGAATTGACAACATGGAAAGCCTCCACTTTCAAGCAATCAGAAGGAAGGAAAATAAACTCGCACACAGATTGGTGAACGAGGGTACGCCTGGTACCCTACACCTGAAGTCCAAAGCATGGCAGTAATTGGAGGAAGGTGAACTCCGTCAGAAATGGGCATCAATCAATGACGAATATAACCACTGCCGAATAATAATTATTCCCGTACCCTTCATCATTTCAAGGTCGATTATCTGTTCCATAGGAAGGACAGGTGGATGGTGCATGTGCACATACTCATCCTTAGATTGCCTGATTCTAGTGCCCACGATGCCACCTCCCCTCTCCCTTATGTTACCGCCACCTCCCAGACACATCTGCTCTGCTCAGACATTCCTCCACCGCCGAGCATCAGAACTTCACATGCTTCCCCTTCTCGCCCCTTCTCCTTGCTCCCAGCCTCCCACCATCACCCCGTTTCTATATATTCTCCCCTCCCCCTTCTCCCCCTCATTCTTCTCTCTTCCTTTATCCCTCTCCATTCATCATGCACACTTTGGTTCCAGTCAGGGAGGTGCGCGCAGTCACGGAGCCTCCCGCTGGCAATCCCTGGGTTCGCCCCCCACCACTCGTGTGGAGACCTCTACAAAGTGCGCAACTCTATGCTATGCGGCGGTGGTAAATCTTGAAACTCAACAGCATGTTTCCTAATTAGAAGCCCAAGCAAATGATCTCCGTAGAGAGGTCACTACTACGGAAGTCGACACCGACTTTGCCTGGATTTTGGACCCTACCTGCACTTGAGTGTGCAAAAACCTCTACGCACGAACTATAGAAGCATGGTGGAAAATGAGAACCATCATGGGGTTAGCAATGCAAGAGCAGGAGGACCACACCAAGGCTCTAGAAACAAAGGTTGACCGACTGACTGAGAAGTTTGTGATGTATGTCGAAGCCATCCACCACTATAGATTCATTACTTGGGATGCACCACAATACACAGGTTTCAAGAAGAAGTCGATGATGAAGGTCCATTCGACTACTAAAGGATCCTCGAGCATCAATAAAGAGGTCGTTAGGGCCTCCACAAGTTGATAAAACACCATCGCGCAGCAGGAGGGAAGCTCTCAAGAGACTCCCATTCATCTGAACGAGGATCTAGTAACCATCAACCAGGAGTGACTTCGTCAACCTCCTTTTTGTTTTTCTTGTTCCACGAAGAGTTGTCTGTCACGAGGAAAAACAACTCTTGCCTTTCGGCCTCGCTACAATTTTCTTCTCTTCTCTTGGTTTCTATACTCTCAGTTTTGAGAATGTTGTAAAGAGGATTCCACTTGGTTTCCACCTTTGGACTCAGAACCCACTTTTGTCATGGTTGCACTGTAAAAAAGAGAAATCCATGGCCATTTCATGGATTTCAAATGGGTCTTGTGTTAGGCTCTCTCTCCCACACAACCCAAATTATGTCTATCAGTTTCCGCAGTAATATATTTTACCTTGTTCACAAAAAAATAACAATGGTGAGCAAAGCTTTATGGATATTTAGAAGCAAATGTAATGTTCACTTGTTCACTCGCCTCTTTAAGGTGGTAGCCTCCAACATGAGAATATCTCCAAATACAGTAATGGTCACTTGAAAACCAACTACACACCACCTACTATAGTATAGAGTTTCTAAACGACCAAAAGCCTAATCACCTAGTTGACCTCCAATGAGGCATCAACCACTAGTGACTAGTGTTTTTTTCATCACCTTCATTATGACCTGTCTCCTCAACGCACAATTATGATTCTTTTTTAAGGTGCATTGACATTTGAGTTTTGAAAATATAAGGTACATTGTGTCATACTATTAATAATATAATGTAGGCATTGTGTTATGATATTGACAAATTGGTGTGTCATACTACTAATAACATGGTGTAGGTGTTGTGTTATGATACTCACACATTGGTGTGTCATATTAGTAATAACATGGTCTAAGTGATGCTTTATGATATTGATATATTGGTGTGTCATACTAGTAATAACACGACATAGGTGATGTGTTATGATATTAATATATTGGCGTGCTTATGTTGTAGGTGCAATAATGCCCTTTCAATGTGACTTTGGAAAAACAATGTTCATTTTTCACAAAAGCCTCCACCTACCATCTCTACTGAAACATTTTTTATGATAAAACTCGGAGAATGGCCTCTACTAAACCTTGCTTTCCTAGTAATGTAATATCTCTCATCCTATGGACATTGTTCCATATTTTCAGCCTAATTTTGGATATAGATATGCTTCTTGATTCCATGAATAAACCACTAGGAAGAAATCCACTACCATTTATCAAATTTGTACAAAAGTTGATCGCCAACTCAAACTAAATAAATGTATCAATCAACATTTTAAGAATACTTCCCACATAAATTAAATTCCCTCTTTGTAAAAAATATATAATAAGCCAAATTTACATTATTAATAATTTTAGTTATATATATATATATATATATATAATAGATTATATATAATTAAAAACATCTTTATATATTACACATATATACTTGATCAAAAACCTCTTTACATATTAAACTTTTCTCACGCTCTTGTTACGCAAACATTAAAAACAAAAAACAAAAAAACAACTTTAACTAATCAATTATCATTAGTTGAACTAAGGAAAAAATATCGTTTTCCGTAAAGTTTAACTACAAAGAACGTTGGAACTCTTTATACATGTAAGTATAAAATACATGAGTGGAATGCCATTTTCACATTGTTATTTTTTTAAACTTAAAAAGTATTATAATTTATGGTTTTATTTCATTTTTCAAATATGAAAATGTTTTATTTTGTTAAGGATAAGGATAGGTGTATATTTTTTGAAATCATATATTTAAAAAGAAAGAAGAAAGAAATTATTTTAACGTTTATAAAGCTAAAGATAGTTTATGGGACAGATTCTTTTTTCATTTGCTTGATGTATTTGGCCCTTTTATGTGAAACTTCACAATAAATGCTCCCAACTTCTCGACAAAACCCTTGCTAAATAGATTATCCCAAGAGTTAGATGTCAACATATTTGCATAATTTACTTTGTTGCCTTTGAAGGCCTCACATTCTAAAATGAAATGCTTTTATGTTTCCACTTTTCCGGAAGAACAAAAAATGCATACTCTTTCTTTCCACACTTCTTTTGGCATTTTATAGCACGTTGTTTCACAACGAAGTTGATGAGAATTAGTTTTTAACTGAGCAATAAGAATTTTGGCTCTCCAAGAGATATTGCCTCTATGTATGCTTTTGGTTGATGACTATGAGTGGGATTAAACACTTCAATATAGTACTTTTTCTTTCTTCCTAACTCCTTATCCCAAGTACACTTGTGGAACTTATCCATAACAAAAGCTTTTATCTCTTTGTTGTTTATGGGACACGTGTTCAAGCAAATGCCCCATTTACTAAATCATTTGTTATTTTGTTGCATCCAAGTTTTTTTTTTTTAGCACAATTTGTCATTAAAGACAACCTTAGGCCATCTACCCTCTCCCATTTGCTCAAATTTATGACTTGCACCATAGCAATTGCTTCAATAGGAGCAGCCCCTGTTTCACTTAACAAGATGGCATAAGGAACTACACTTTTAATCTTGAATTTGTTTGTAATCAAAGGCTTTTGAATTTTCTGAATTTGTCTTTACTGCATGTCGGATGTACTGTTGGCCCATAGTTCACACCATAAAGAATCACTGGAATCACTAAGAGCCCAAAACAAGTTTGAGTGGTTTTCCACCCATAACTATGCATCTTTACACCTATTTTGAAAAGTATAAAATACTTTCCAACCCCCAAAGTTCTTTTCTTTTTGCAATAATCCCAACTTAGATTTTTGTTGAAGTCAATTCCGAGATATTTGTAATCTGCCACTTCTTCCAAAATGTTACTTGCTAACATATGTTAGCAATTAGATGGTACACTTAAGTTGACAACAAGCATCACTAACACATTGAGCATGCATCGACCCTCATTGGTGCTCCCTTTGTTATTAATCTTCCTTATAACAAATATAGTTTTCATATCACTTTTTTTCATTATTATATCATTATTTTAACTTAAAACAATGAAAAAGCATCAACATGTAAAAGAAGATACAACCAAATAATATATCTTTTCTTCCCACTAGTAATGAAACATGGCCATAAATAGGAGAGTTTTTTGTATTGAAATTTCAAATTTTAATCTACTATAGATGAAGTTTGAGGCCTAACATTTGTAATTAAATGACCAAAAATTAGAGTAGTTGTCATGTGACATGAAGTTTTTATGCTTGGGTAGGATGGAAGCGTTGAGGGAATGGTAGATACGAGGCATAATGACTAGTGTTTTTTTCATCACCTTCATTATGACCTGTCTCCTCAATGCATATTTATGATTATTTTTTAAGGTGCATTGACATTTGAGTTTTGAAAATATAAGGTATATTGTGTCATACTAGTAATAACATGGCATAAGTGTTGTGTTATGATACTCACACATTGGTGTGTCATAGATGCTTTATGATATTGATATATTGGTGTGCCATACTAGTAATAACATGACATAGGTGATGTGTTATGATATTAATATATTGGTGTGCTTATGTCGTAGGTGCAATAATGTTTTATGATATTGATATATTAGTGTGCCATACTAGTAATAACATGACATAGGTGATGTGTTATGATATTAATATATTGGTGTGCTTATGTCGTAGGTGCAATAATGCCCTTTCAATGTGACTTTGGAAAAACAATGTTCATTTTTCACAAAAGCCTCCACCTACCATCTCTACTGAAACATTTTCTATGATAAAACTCAGAGAATGGCCTCTACTAAACCTTGCTTTCCTAATAATGTAATATCTCTCATCCTATGGACATTGTTCCATATTTTCAGCCTAATTTTGGATATAGATATGCTTCTTGATTCCATGAATAAACTACTAAGAAGAAATCCACTACCATTTATCAAATTTGTACAAAAATTAATTGCCACCTCAAACTAAATAAATGTATCAATCAACATTTTAAAAATACTTCCCACATAGATTAAATTCCCTCTAATATATAATAAACTAGATTTACATTAATTAATAATTTTAGATATATATATATATATATATAAATATAATATATATATAATATATATATATATTAATATATATTATATAATATATATATATATATCTTATGTAATATATACTTGATCAAAAACCTCTTTACATATTAGACTTTTCTCACGCTATTGTTACGCAAATATTAAAAACAAAAAACAAAAAGCAACTTTAATCAATTATCATTAGTTGAACTAAGAAAAAAAATATCATTTTCCGTAAAGTTTAACTACAAAGAACGTTGAACTCTTTATACATGTAAGTATAAAATACATGAGCGGAATGCCATTTTCAAATTGTTATTTTTTTTAACTTAAAAATGCATTATAATTTATGATCTAATTTCATTTTTCAAATATGAAAATGTTTTATTTTGCTAAGGAGAAGGATATGTGTATATTTTTTGAAATCATATATTTAAAAAGAAAGAAGAAATAAATTATTTTAATGTTCATGAGGTTAAAGATAGTCTATGAGACAGATTTTTTTTTCATTTGCTTGATGTATTTGGCCATTTTATGTGAAACTTCACAATAAATGCTTCCAACTTCTCAACAAAACCCTTGCTAAATAGATTATCCCAAGAGTTGGATGTCAACATATTTGCATAATTTTCTTTGTTGTCTTTGAAGGCCTCACATTCTAAAATGAAATGCTTTTATGTTTCCACTTTTCCGGAAGAACAAAAAATGCATACTCTTTCTTTCCACACTTCTTTTGGCATTTTATAGCACGTTGTTTCACAACGAAGTTGATGAGAATTAGTTTTTAACTGAGCAATAAGAATTTTGGCTCTCCAAGAGATATTGGCCTCTATGTATGCTTTTGGTTGATGACTATGAGTGGGATTAAACACTTCAATATAGTACTTTTTCTTTCTTCCTAACTCCTTATCCCAAGTACACTTGTGGAACTTATCCATAACAAAAGCTTTTATCTCTTTGTTGTTTATGGGACACGTGTTCAAGCAAATGCCCCATTTACTAAATCATTTGTTATTTTGTTGCATCTAAGTTTTTTTTTTTTAGCACAATTTGTCATTAAAGACAACCTTAGGCCATCTACCCTCTCCCATTTGCTCAAATTTATGACTTGCACCATAGCAATTGCTTCAATAGGAGCAGCCCCTGTTTAACTTAACAAGATGGCATAAGGAACTACACTTTTAATCTTGAATTTGTTTGTGATCAAAGGCTTTTGAATTTTTTCAATTTGTCTTTACTGCATGTCGGATGTACTGCTGGCCCATAGTTCACACCATAAAGAATCACTGGAATCACTAGAAGCCCAAAACGAGTTTGAGTGGTTTTCCACCCATAACCATGCATCTTTACACCTATTTTGAAAAGTATAAAATACTTTCCAACCCCCAAAATTCTTTTCTTTCTACAATAATCCCAATTTAGATTTTTGTTGAAGTCAATTCCAAAATATTTATAATCCACGACTTCTTCTAGAATGTTACTTTCAAAGTAAAACTTATTCTAGTTATATATATTTCACTTCTTTACCTATCTATCAATTTATAGTTTTCATTGTAAACTTAGTTATGTAATCTTAGTCATAAAATGTTTATGCAAAGTTACATTTTCCAGCGTGGTACAAGTCTAATTGCTTTGTCGTCCCAATTAAAAAATAGTGACATTTTGTCCTCTCCTAATGTTGAATATAAAACAATGAAGATTTAAGTGGATTATGAATGTTTTATACGGGTTTGGACCTGTTCAAAGGAATGAAACCATAATGCAATTTAGTTGAAAAGAATTTGGTTTTTCATGGAAAGATTTAACACGTAGAGTTAGAAATTTTATGGGAATTAAATTGTTTGAAACTTATAAAAGTAAAGATAACGAATAAAAAAAATCTTTACCAAATGTTTGATAAAACCAAAGTTCATGAAGTTGAGAATAGAAATTTGTTTCAAATAATAGAGGTTTATAAATTTATTAAATTTCAATTAAAACCGTTCAAATTATAGGTTAAAAAGTTAAATATAAAATTACCTTGATACTAAATATATTTAAAAGGTAATTCCTTAATTTATTAACATATTCTTTAAAAAAAACCTACGGGAAAACTAAACCCGATGGAAGAGAATGTCATCACTCAAAGTATACTACATTCCCATTTAAATTTAACTTTAAGAAAGGCTTGGATTACTATTGAAAAAAAAGATAATATTAAATGTAATTTTTCTTAAATATGAATGAGATTTTTTACAAATCGATTCTAAACACCAAAATTTTAAAAATAAAATTAGTAATAAAATTTATTTTTTATTACTTGTATCTTCCTACACTACAAACTAACTCCAAGAATTTGAAAAAAAAAATGATATCACTAAATGTAACCAACGACTCATAACAAAGAGACACTTACCTCATAACAAAGAGACACAATTAAGTGGCGAATGGATGGTTGTATTAGGTTGAATACACACCGCTATTTCGAGTTATGCGCTATTTATGCGTTGCAAAATGTGGAGAATACGGCACCCAGGACAAGGGATTGGACTATATTGTTGCTCTGCAAACACAAATTTCAGATCTCAACCGCAAGAAAGCCACATCTAAGCATGGCGTCCGATAGGCAGAGCACTACTAAATCCAAGGGATTATTAGCTGCTCAGAACGAAATCACATTTCTGAGACAATCCTTGGTCGAGTTACACGAACGAACAACGAAAGCAGAGCATAATCTACATGCGATGAAGAAATATCAGGAAGCAACAGAAAGGGAAAACCGTGCTTTAAAGAAATCAATTGCAAGATTCCATGGTTTGTTCAAAGACCTGGAAAGGACTATGATCAATGGATTGTGGCATGCTGGGTTGCGCGATGAGAGATTTATTGAAATACTTGCTGGATTACACGAAAAAAATTATATTCCACAAAATACCACCAGTGTTCCTCAAGAAAAACTTTCAAGGCTGAACAATGGTGCAGACCAACAATTTCAGTTTAAAGATTTTGTTAGAAGACAAAGAAGTAGAGAGAGAGTAGATACTGGTAGAGAGAGAGCTGGTACAGGTAGTGGCAGCTCTCATGCCTTGGTCAGGCTGGACCAA
Organism: Pinus taeda; assembly: GCA_000404065.3. Taxonomy (NCBI): domain Eukaryota; kingdom Viridiplantae; phylum Streptophyta; class Pinopsida; order Pinales; family Pinaceae; genus Pinus; species Pinus taeda. The sequence continues at coordinate 15,651 of APFE030717479.1, forward strand.
GAGCTATGGAGCAGGCTTGGAGAACTACAGACTCAGGCATTAACACTGTTAGATGAGAGTAACTTGATTTGTACTGGGCTACTGGAGGACATAAAACATGATGTGTGCATTAGGGGAGAAGAATCAGAACGTGGGCAGCTGGGTTCAGAGAAGATGAAATTAAGTGAAGAGGTTGTCGATGAATTTGGGAGGATGGTATACATGCTGAAAAGGAGGGCTGATTCTTTGAGGAATAGTATTTATACTGTGAAGGAGATTTTGAAAGAGAAGAGCATTCTCACTTGCAATGAGGCTCTGAGGCAAGACAGGGTGACAGAGTTAGAGAATCAGCTGAGACTAAAGGAGGAAAGGATCAGCACTTTGGAAGCTGAGTTGCAGAAATGGGCAAAACAAGCCAATGTTTTTGGAGAGGAGCTGGCAAATGTTTCCAATGAGATGGATATATGATGTTGGAACTAGCAGGACTTGGTTGGTAAGGCATGTGATGAATTCACATCTAAGAATTATAGGAGCATTGATCTTATCAAATCAATTCCAGAGATTATTTGACACTGGCCAAGTTAAAAATTCAAGCTTTAATATTTATCATTTGGTTAAACATTCTCCACTTAGAAGAAGTTAAAACTTTCTACTTATTTATCTATAAATTAATAATTAATTTCAACTTTTATTTTTTAAACGTAACCACACATTTATATTATATAAGTATATTTAGTTTTTGAAGGTAGAGTATGTCCTAAAATTGCTTCTGCTTGGCTAAGAACTCAGCTTTCTTGGATGTAAGGAAAAGGGTTAAGGGCCCAAAACCCAAAGGCATCTTACAAGAGTGAAAGCTTGCTTCTATGTGGGATGGTTTTCCTAGAATAACTGTGATGAGTCAGCCTCCAATGGTTATCCCTACTTCTGGTTTTTATTTTAATATAATAAAAATTGTTATAAGGAATATATAAGAGTTTTATGTTTTTGTTTTTTATTAATGATAAAAAAATTAGTAATATTGTAAATTTTCCATTTTTAAATTATATTTTTTAATACATAAATGGATTCAGCCTCCTAAAGAAACCTCCAAGGTACTCATATTATACTTAAGCATGCAATTTCAATAAATACCTATAAGATTTTAGGTAAACTTAACCATAATTAAGTTTTATATATATATAACTTAACCATAACGATTTTAAAAAACCATCCTTCTCCCAACAAAAGAAGAACGAGGGGAGATCCATTAATAGACCTTCCGAGACTTGATCTTATTGCTTTTTGAGTTAAGGCATAGATTCTTACAAATTGCTTACACAAGATGGTACAAAAATAAAACATTTGTAAGATTTAATTGAAATTGTCCCCCACTAGGACCATGAGATGTATCAGATTTTCGAGATTTCTTGCTTATCTTTTTTGTTTCTTGTTAATGGAGGGAAAGATCATTGTTTGCTTTTTAGAACATATGAATAGGAAGGAGAAGAAGAGGAGGATTGACCTCCTTCTCTTCTTTTGAACTAGCCTCTTCTTCCTTCTTATTTTAAGGGAGAATTTTGTCAAATATCCTTAAAAGAAGCCTCTTATGTGACAATTGAATTGATGTTCTTTGATGACACTTGACCTAGATCTAGTTGAAGTTCTTCAGTTATGTATTTGACCTCTGATGATTTCAAAGTCCATATCTATTACTAGAAGGAGGATGTCAATGAGATTTGACCTTGTTGGAATTAGGCCTCTTAGACATATGATTATTGTGCTTCCTTGAAACTATTTTGAATGCTCCTTGCTCATCATTACTTGAGAAGATGGCAGAGGGATAGGTGGAGGTGAAGATGTTGGATTTTTTGGACATTTTTTTGCAAAGTGTCCATACACATGAAAAAAAATGCATTAAAAAGGATTATGCTTATAATCCAAAGCTTGAAGATGAGATTAGTCCTCAAAGTCAAGTTTAATTGCCTCAGGGATTCCTTTTGTAAAATCCGTTTAAACACAAATTTTGGCATAGAAGAAGTTATTGTCCTTTTCTAGAAAAAAGGAAATGTAGTGGCCTAAATTGTCACCGATGGCTTTGAAAATATTATCATCGTAGAAAAAAGGGGAAGATTCAATAGTCCAATCCAGATAGGAGCAAAAGAAATTTTCACAGTAGAATTCAAATCCAAAGTTGTGTGGGTGAGAAACATTCCCGTATAGCCCATGAAATAGGGCCCATATCTCTAGATCAAATCCCTATCCTCTCTACTTTCAAAAACAAAAGAAAAATAACCATTTTCACAGTATAAAATACTAATGGGATCATGATCTGCCCAATTTTTAGATATCCATTACTAAGCAGAGTTAAAATTAGGCCAAATACTGGTGAATTTACCAATCAATGCTCTTTCCTTATGGGTGTAAATATTCTTCATCACAGAGGTAGAAGACTCCAAATTAAGAGAAGGAATTATATTTGCCTTTTTTACAAATCTACCAAGGATAGAGAGCCATGATCATCCGCACGAGGGTTTGAAAGACTACCCATTATACAAGCAATGAACTCAACAAAACTAGTTGAGAAAATGGAGTACCAAGCTAATAGCAAGTTGGAGCAACAAAAATTCCAAACTCATGATCTGCCACAAAAAACGAAGCACTATGCATGTTGTTATACCCTCTCACATCTACCCAAGCAACTGGCCAGTCGAGGCAAACATGTGACGAGGAGGCCACTATGATATGATTCAACCTCCTAAGTCATGTTAAGGAATTGGAACTGACAAAAACACACCATATAGACATTTAACATCAGCATTAGGATCCTCAGGAACCAATCCAACCATCCCCTGGGTCCCACTGAGCTTTTAGACCACTTGTCCTATGGACGCTCTCATGCTATGGGCATGCCAACATCCAGGGACCTTTGGATGCTCTCACAGGCCTACAAGCCAGCGTCTAGGGACTCTTTTTTTCAGTGTTGTGCCAGCGTCCCCAGGATTTGAGCCACTTTTTCAAGCCCAGAGCCTAAGTCACTGCCTAGAGTTGAATCATATCTTCATAACAGTAAAATAACAAGGAAATTACAGTATAAATGCAATCACTTGAATGAGACCTTGACTAGACCCCTACTAGTCATGATAAACATTTTGTCAAACATATCACGAATATGTAATCCACAAGTGTAAATAACAGATCTGAGCATAGGGGTCTCATACTTAGCTGAGAATCAATAAGAGACATTGAAGCCTCAACATATTTACTGCCATTTCATCCATTAGTTCATAGATATATTGTTCATTCATTTACAAGTAAAACCATGATGAGAGTCGTATGTAGCTATTGTCATAAAACACATACATAACCAACATAATAGCATCAGAAATACCATTGAAACCACAACCATACAAACCACCTATAATCCAGTATGATACTCATAATAATACAAGGAGAAGTAACCTCATATTGGTGATGCAAAATCAAAACCTAGGATTGGACTTCCACACTCCACCCGATCGTAGAATGGTTGAGCCAAATCTCTCTTTAATCATTCACCCTCGTGTTATATTCTAAGCATGAATGTGGGATCTCATAGAACACATCAATCAAAAACCATCCAGGGCTTCCAAAGGCCATCCACCTCAACCCATCAACAGTGATTCCACCTCATGGTCAGACATCATAAAACCATCATCATCTTGGTCTCTGTCCAAGTTGTTGGGTGCAGGTTTTGTGTATATTTTAGACACCTTTTTCCCCCATCCTTGACCATTTCACCTCTGAACCTGTGGACTTTATATCATAATTACCTTTTTCCTGGTTATAAGAATCCATTTTTGTTATGACATATTATTTTCCCATTTTTGTTAAATATGAATGAGGTGATATCTTTTTAATGCAATCAAGGCAAATATGGAAAAATTTCTATGGTTCTGTTTCTTTTAGGTGATGCTCCGAAGTCCACGACCAAAGGATGAACAATGATGTGATAATTTAGAAAGGGCTTTTGAGTACTTGTTGCTTCAAACCATTGTTGTTACGCCCCGAATTGACTGTTACACCTCAAGCATTGTTGTTACACCTCGAATTGATGTTACACCGTGGGATGTTGACTACATCGCAACTGTTTAGGACCATGGGTACTATTCTACCGGACATCTGTCATAAATATTGTATTATCTATGGGCGGCTAAGGAATCAAGGTAGTTGTGATTTTGGGAAATGATGTAACAACAATAAACCTTGTATTTAGAACCTGTTCTAATAATTTCTATTCTCTCTCGATATTGATCAGCATGATAATCATGAGATTCTCATGATTGGTCTGTTTCTTATTTTGGGCATGTAAATCTTATAAAGGGGACTCATTTCCATGTAAACGGGGATGGTATTGTAATTTTTCTTATGTAATTCATAGCCATTTTAATACAAAGAATAGCATTGTTGATGTTTTTACAAACGTGGTGTTGGGACTTTAACTAATTTGCAGTTCATCCCCGCACCCTCCTAGGGAGGAAGACCCCCCCTCTTTAGCAGAGATTACAGAAGAAACAATAGTAGAGTGGTAGATTAATCATTGTTCCTTTTAGTTCGTATGAAGTTATTTCTTTCGTCGTGTAATTTGCAAAATGGGTTTATTTCTGTTTCCATTTTTTGATATGCTGTCACACAGGATTAATTTGAGCGTAATATTTAGTCAGACTGCTTAGTTAGTGGTATGGTGTGTGGCGCGCATTTTTCCTTGGTAACATGAAGTGTGGTTTCATTTCTGTAGAATAATTTTTTGTTTCTGCATGAGTGTTACTTTCTGTAATTAAATTCAGCGACATTCATTTCTGTCTTTTATTTTTCCTCTTGGTTGAAGTGTATCGGCACAGACAGTGCATACTCCTTTGAAACAAATAGACCTACCACGGGTTGACAATTAATGGTTATGATTCAGTCAAATTAATAGTGATTAAATCAACTCAACATTTTGGTGTCGTTGTTGGGGAAGGAAGTTGACGATTCAATCAGCCAAGTGTGTTTTTTTAATAGGGTGTTCTTAGCTTTACAGGTGCTAGGCAGTAAGACGAGAGGTAAGAACTTGTGCATCACTCTAATATACTTGAGTTGGCTCAACATTGTATAAGATGAGACACTGAGGGCATGAATAAATACGCATAGGGTCCATGTGTAAAGTGTAGGAATAATAGAAATCCCAAAGTACAACCACTCTAATAAATTACAGGAAAAATGGGTCATAAAATAAATAAGAAGAGTGCATATTTGGGGAGGAAAACATTTATTCATGGGTTGATCTCAAAAGCAAAAAAATAATAGTCAATTTCTCAAAGGGACGCAAGGAAAACAGGGCCACAAAAAGTTGTTACTCCCATAATAAGAATAGAAGCATCCAGTTCCTCTGTATTCAGACTGTATCATTCTAAATCTAGTGTAACCACTCCCAAAACTAAGTTTCCAAGTCAGGAGCAGCAGTGGAAGGCTAGTGATCAGGACCTTAGGGCTGAGGATCAAGGGGAAACCGGTGGGGAACACTAGGAGCCTGAGATGGAAAAGAATTCATTGACTTATCAATATCCTAATTCAGGCAGCGCAGTGAAATAGCCAGCCCTGAAGTAGCTTGGGATATCAATTAACAAATATTCACCCACAAGACAGTCACCAAATTGGTATGAAGAAGACCTGTCACAGCAAGGATCAGGAGGATAAACAATGGGGGACAACAATAATGACAACACTAAAATAGATTCCACCATTTCCACCTTTGAGTTTCCAATGAGTGATATCAGAGGTGAGGCTTCCATGAAAAACATTCCTTTTTCGTCTCTCCCATCTTTTCAAGGAATGACTGTAGAAGATCCTAACATCTTCTTGTTTGAATTTGATGTCTTTTGTAAGAGCATTGGTTATATTTCAGATTCTCAGAAGCTAAAATTATTCCCTGCTACTCTAAAAGGAGCAGCATTGAGATGGTTCATGGGATTAGGCTCTGCCACAATTCGGAGGTGGAGCGACATGAAAGTGACATTCCTATCTAAGTATCAGGATTATTGTAGAACTAGGGATTTGAGGGAAGAAATATTTAGGATGACACAAAAGGAGGAAGAAAGCTTGAAGGACTATGTGGAGCAATTCCATTACAATTTGTAGAGATCTAAACACAATGACTTAGATAAAGAAATCTTGAAGGCCATATTCATAAGGGGAATGAGAGATGACTGCCTTGATACCCTAAATCTACTAGGGAAGGGGGACATATCTCAAGAACCATTTTCCAAGATAATAAAGCTTTGTTTGAGTACCTTGTCTGCTCAAATAAAGACAATGCAAGTGAAGAAAGAATAGGACGAGGTTGATGCATCTTTAGCCATGCTTTGCCCGATATGAAAAGACAAGCATTCCCGGAAGGAATGTAGGGTAAACAACATCGACCTATGCAACATTTTTGATCTAGAGCATTCCAAAGGTCATTGCCCAGAGCTTCCCATATTTAAAGTTGTGCTTAAGGAATCAAGTGACGAGGTTCACTATTCTTACTTCATTGGATCCAGGAAACCATGGCAACCACGACCCCCAGGTATGCCTCAAGACTTCTCTTCTTTCAATCCATGGAATAATACATATAATGTTAAGAAATTTCCATGGCAGTACTTTTCCCCTCCTCCAACACAATATCCTTCACCTTGGAATTAGTGGTCTCCCTCATCAACTTTCTAATGGCCTCCATTGCAACCATATCCTTGGACTCATAATTGGAGAGGAAATTCCCTAGCTCCAGTCCCCCCTATAATACCAGTACAATAGCAGTTACAACTACCACCTCTTCAAACACCTATTGCTACACCTTCTATATGACCCCAATTACCTATGCAACCTAACCCTAACCTGAACAATAAGGCTTCCCAAAACATTGAACTCTCGACTACCTTTCAAACTTATTGTATCACTCCTGTCGGGTATAACGAAATCCATCTTCATTCAGGGAAAGTGTTTAACCCAAATCTCTCCCCTATGATAATCGAAGAAGAATGTGAGTCACCAAGGGGGGGTCCTACAAATTTTGAAGTTTTTGTCACACCTATAACAACTAATTCGAAAAGGACTATTGTGCCTATAACAGCCAATTTGAGTAAAGTTGATACACTTGTAACAACCGATTTGAATATAACAACTGAAGACCCTCCATATCCTTGAAAGCTAGCAAAAACTGGTATGACTTCACACATGGAATTGGATTTCCTTAGGGAGTTTAGAAACTTACACATATGGATTCCTCTACTACGAGCTATCAGATATGTGCATGTTTATGCAAAAACAGTAAGGGACCTGTGTGTTAAAAAACCTAGAAGGAAGCCTAAGGACCCTGCTACTATTCATGTGATGGGAAAGTTGTGTGAGTTGATGATTGATCAGCCCATTTTAACAAATAAAATGATCTAGGGAATCCTATGGTCATTGTTTGCATCGATGACAAGCCCATTACCAATGCATTGATTGATTTAGGGGAAGTCATTAATGTAATGATGAAAGATCTTTTCATCGCCTTAGGGTTACACAGACTAGGGCATACACCTACGGTGTTGGAATTAGTAGATAGGTCTCGTGTCAAACCTAAGGGGATGTTAGAAGATGTAGTGATTACAATAGATTCTTGGTGATATCCTGCTGACTTCCTTATTTTACAAACTAAATCAAACTTGGGGGGGCATCCTTTAATCTTAGGAAGGTCGTGGCTAGCCACTGCAGATGCATTCATAGCATGTAGGTCTGGGTCTATGGTGATTTCTGATGTCCAGGCCACCAAGAATCTTAGCCTTTATCCCCTAGCAAAACCAGATACGGATTTAGGAAACCCCTTGTGGGGTGAATTTGAACCCGAGACAGATCACTCACAACCACTTCTCACCCTCGGGAAGGCATAGTAATTTAAGAATGAAATGGAAGACTCAGGGGAGGAAGATGTTGTAGAATATTTGAGCCTTGAACAGATGAAGACTGCTCCAAGTATTAACAACAGTCCTATTGAAATAGAACTAGGAAAATATATTAATATCAATCCAAACTTGAATGCTAAGCAGAACATATTGTTGTTACAGTTGTTACAGAAGTACAAAAAGGAATTTGCATGGGATTATATAGATATGAAGGGTATCCATCCCAGCCTGTGCACTCACTACATCTATTTGAAGGATGGTTGCAATCCAGTGAGACAATCATAGCGACACATGAACCCTACATTAAAGGAGGTAGTAAAAGAAGAATTGCAGAAACTCCTAAATGCCAACCTCATTTATCCGATTTTTTATAGTCAATGGATATCTTCGCTTGTCATTGTCCCTAAAAAGAATGGAAAGTGGAGGGTCTCATGTGTGGATTATAGAGAACTTAACTAAGCCACTGAAAAGGACCATTTCCCCTTGCCATTTATAGACCAGGTCTTTAGTACCATGTCTGGAAAGAAATTTTTCTCATTCTTAGATGGGTTTAGTGGGTACAACCAAATACAGATTACCCGGAAGACCAAGATAAAACAACCTTTACCTGCCCTTGAGGAACTTTCACATACATGATTCTTCCTTTTGGACTCTGTAATGCATGACCAACTTTCCAAAGGGAAATACTAGGAATTTTCTCAGATTTGTTGAATGAATGTCTAGAAATTTTCATGGATGACTTTACACCCTACGGGGATGCCTTCGAAATAGCATTAGTTAATTTGGAAAAAGTATTAGAACGATGTGAATAGACTAATATTTCTTTGAGTACTAAGAAGTGTCACATGATGATGAATTAAGGGAGTGTGTCGGGACATATTATTTCAGCTGACGGGATTAAAGTGGACCCTATTAAGATAGAGGTAATCTTAAAAATCCAAATCCCCAAGACACAGAAAGAGCTACGTAGTTTCTTGGGTCAGGCAGGGTATTATAGGAGTTTTATAGAAAAAATTCAAAGATTACATCTCATTTATTTTCTTTACTTATGAAAGATGCAAATTTTGTATGGACAAGAGAATGCGAGCAAGCCTTTGTGAAATTAAAAGACTGTGTATGAGAAACTCTTGTTTTGTGGGGTCTGAACTGGAATCTGTCATTACATATAGCTACGGACGCATCTGATACTACTATGGGAGTTGTTTTGGGCTAGCTAGAGGACAAGAAACCATATGCCATTTATTATATAAGAAAAAACTTGACTCCAGCTGAACTCAATTACATAGTGACCGAGAATGAATTCCTTGCAATAGTGCATGCCATCAATAAATTTCGGCACTACATCACAGGATATCAAGTGTTTGTACACATTGACCACTCTTCCATTTGTTTTTTGATGAACAACCCAGTCACTAATGGTAGGATTACATGGTGGTTATTGTTGTTACAGGAATTTGATATAACTATCCTAGATAAACCTCGGAAAGATAATGTGGTGGCTGATTTTCTTTCTAGGTTGAATGTTGGTAGTGAAAGCATGCTTATTGAAGATTCTTTTTCGGATGAATATACTTTTTCTATTTCAGTTCACTCACATTGGTATGCAAAGATAGCTAATTATCTTACTGCAAGAAAATTCCCCCAACACCTATCCTACAGGGAAAGGAAAAGGATTGTTCTTCAAAGTGCTAGATACTCACGGATAGAAGGAAATTTCTATCACACTGGAAATATCATTCATTATGTTTCCCATTTCGTGCCGATGATGAAGGATCCATTATGACCTTCCTTCGACGGATCGATTCATGTCAACTTCAACTCATTATCCAAGAAGTTGATCTAGAAACTCCTTTCCAGTACCTTAGAGCTTAGATGCCTTAATGGAAAGTTCTTCACACTCGATGACAGGTTCTCATCATTGGCCCTCGATCGAGTGATTTAACAGGTGTTTGACTTCAGTTCCTTATTCACACTTCGTGAATTTAATGATAGTACCTTGAGAGCCATTGATGTTATGGGTGGTTTCTCTCGCGCTTGTTAACTGTTCACATCATTGGCCAATAATCACGTGATTTTCTAGCATGATCGACTTTAGCATGTCTACTCACATGTTAGAATTTGTACTTTGACCAAGTTGTGTTGGAGCGCAAGACCTCAAGCTTAGATCACAAAAGTCCGGGTTGTGAGGAGTGATGAGTCATTCATGATTATATACATGATTCTTTAGACGGATGGTTGCGACCATGTCGTGGGTATCATATGATCCCTTCAGTCGGATGGCTGCGTCCATGCCGAGGATCCATGCACATGATCCTTTTTTTTATGGATAGTTGTGCCTATACCATGGATTCATGTATTGTTATAGGCCTCTCATGTTTATCAGGCATGACTATCAGATTTCAGATATGTACCTGTATGTTTGAGTTGCACGTCTTTCGATGCTAGTATTCCAAGTCCTTGCTCCATCTTAAAGCATTTCAGCCATTGCTCTCAACTCTAACTTCATGCTTTAGGGGGCATTTGTTACACAGTAATTTGTCACTCTCCTGTCACTCCCCATTCCTGATCCCAGAGAACCCTAGTAGTGACTATTGTGTTATACTTTCACCATGAAACCTATGCTCTTACATCCCTTGAAGTTTGAAGAAAGTAGTACCCACTCCCTTCAGAACATTTCCAGAGAATCCTTCTTAAAGCCCAGTTTTTAAGATTAGCGCTCTTTCCCAGTGTCTCACCCACACCTATTTGCGGAGTTTAAAAATGTGACCCATGCTGATTAGCACTACTGTTAGCCCAATATCCACGCTGGTCTACTTTTGGAAATTTTTTATAAAAGGAAACAGATTTTCATGTCTAGAAACTTCTAGTGGTGATGTGTTGGATGTTCGTTTGGTTGGATAAGGGTCGAGAACTCCATGTAAGGTTCTTTCCCCCTTAAAAGTGGACCTTCCCAAGGAGATAAGATCTTCTTCCCCCTTGAGTGGATCTCATTCTTATCCTCCTCTCCTTATATAAACCACTTCCTCTTACCCTTTTTGGTTAGAGACACAATGCAATACAACACATAGTGAAATGGGTGGAGAGATAGAACCTACTACAAAATTATGAAATCTTTAGATTTTGATAGAAGGAGATTAGTCTGAGATGACAAAAGACTAGTCTTTGGTAGCTAAAGCATGAGGAGAGAAAGTTAGATCTTGGAAGACATTTCATGTCAAGCTAGAGGAGGAAAAGAGTGCTAAAAAGGCATGTAGTGGGACTTGGATACCACAAAGGAGATCTCCAACGTCAAGGCTTCGGTTGTATTTCTCTTTGAAGTTTATTTAATACAACTAATGGTTTATTTCCTATATCGGGTGTAATATTACATTTGATAGCTTAGAACTCCTTGACCTTTTAAGTAGATTGGATTTGATTTTATGCTATCACGTTTTTTGTTGTTTCTTGAATGTTTGTTTCAGGTATTTGAATGAAAGGAAACTGGAGAAAGGAAGCAAGATCACCATCAAGTGGATTAGTGTTATAAGAGGTAGGCCCTCTTATTCGATTCTAATTTAAGGAAATTTACATTAGATTGTCTTGTTTGTGGCTAGACCCACTCTCTTGGGCTAGAGGGATTGTCTTTGTCTATAGAGAGAATTTTCCTACACCACACTGTGCTAGGACACCATTGTTTTCTAATGGGCATCGTCTTCGGCTATATCACAAACCTTCTTTAGAGGAATCATTCATCAACATTGTCATAAATTATGAAGGCAGGGGACAATTCCCCTATGCTGCCAATTTCTTAATTCTCTAATAAGTGTAACAGCCAAAAACCAACTTCTGTTGGCAGTTGTTACACCTAGCAAAAAAAAACCTCTTCTAGGGCACAGAAAGACTGATTGTGACAGCTGAAAACCACTATGTGGCAGTTGTTTCACATTTATTTTTCTTTTGTAACAACATTATCTAGCTCATGCATATTCTATTTTTATGTTGTTAAAATTTCTATTAGAATATGTTTGTTATCTCCGTAAATTATTTTTGCAAGTATTTTAAAGAATCATATAAATTAGAAACGGTTGTAGAAATAGCGTGGAAATTAGGTCTGTTGTTACATGTGTAAAAACTATCAACCTATAAGAAGTCACGTCAGCGAAATCGTCAGCCGCAATATAAAAAAGAGAGAGTATTCATCAGCACTATGCCATGGGAGCAATTCATACAACTAGCACATCATTGCTAGAATTAATTATATCACTAATCCTTGTTACCAATCCTTTATTTCCACATCACGCCAGGTATGTAATACAAAGATATATCATTTCTCCCCTCTATTTAACAATCATGGCAATTAATATGGTATCTCTTTAGACGTCCGAGGATGGACGTCACATTAAACTTAGGGGAGAGGATGAATCATTTCGTAATCTATGATCTCGAATTTAAATCTGGTAATCATTATTAAAACTTTGTCATCCTTATCCCTTTATCTTGATCATGCCAAGAATTAAAATGCATTTAATGCCAGATCTCCATGATCCAAACCAAGAATGAAACCATACCGTGTGCAGTACGATCCTCCCTAACCTGAAATCCTCGTTTTATTTCCTATTTCACTGCCCTAACATCAACCTCAGCAAAGCATTGCACCTTCATTAAAAAATTCTCAGAGAAAGAGAGTGTTGAGATAGAGATGGGAGGAGCAGCAGTCCGACAAGAGCCCAATTCGGCTCAAGAATTGGAGAATTGCCCTGGGGCATGCCAGGTCTTTAAGGAAGTGGGCTCGTGTGAATTTTTTGAACAACTCAAGGAATCAGAGGATTCGATGGCCACAAAATTCACTTGAAACATGAATAAAAACAAGACAGAAGTTTTGGGGTTAAAGCTAGAAGTGACAGAAGAAGCGATTGCCCATGTGACATCATTACAGACTGTGGGGAAACGGTGGTTTTGCAGAAAAAACAATGACCCCTCTCTTAAGGCAGAATTCCTTCAAGAAGAGGAACAATTGGAGAAGAAGGGTAGGGGAATTGATAGATCATCACTCCCTCAGTCGTGGGGAGATGTTTCCCTATACATTATCAAGTATGTTACCTGCGAAGGAAGGTCAAAGATTGTGTTCAACTACCAATTTGCACTACTAAACCACCTGCGGCACAGGCGACTGGTTAACCTTCCATATTTCTTGTTAGAAAATATTAGGCACATGTCTGCGACTATAAAAACTGTTGCACACCCAGAAACATGTGTCACCAATCATGATCTTATTAAATTTATTGTACTCGATGCATTGGAATGACAAGGTAGAAGTTGGGAAGTATTTATGAGTAGAAAGACAAGGACCTCCCATAGGAGGCAAACTAAAATCCCTGACACCCCAAAGCAAGAAGGGAAGACTGGAGAACGAGGACAATCTTCAGAGAGTAGGATTGAGAAAATATCATTGGAGAAGCCAGTAGGTGCTAAGATATTGAAGAAAAGGGTAAAAGCCAGCTCACAGCTAGAACCTTCATCTTCATCCAGCAAAGAACCGAGCAAGGACATGAGGAAGCAGAAAGAAGGGGAACTACCCCATCCAGAAGAAGACCCTCTGCCAGGTAAGGACGAGACTCATTTTTTACTTCTTAAAATAAAAAATTTACAAGAAGAAAATGAAAAATTGAGGCAACAATTAGAAGGAAGTAGAGCAGAAGCAAGGGTCCCGGGATTGGATACCCTGGCAAAAGTAGTGGACAAAATGAGGGTGGATTCTACACGAGGTCCTGTGTGTGTGGCATGTACCATAAACCTAGCAAAAGCCGGATACAAAGTCTGTGTTGTGAGCACCATCTTGATGGAAACTCAGACCGAACCCTAGGAAGTTGTTACACAAGAACGCGTTGACGACGATGTTGATACACAAGAACCAACAACTGAAACAAAGCATCCCACAGGTAGGGACCCAGGAGTTGTTACACAAGAGCTAACAGTGGAGGCAAAAGCTACCCAAGGATGAAAATAAGAGGTTCTACACAAGAACTTGTTAATGACGTTGTTGTTACACAAGAACCAGTAGCTGAAACGGAGCAGCTCAATCCTCTAGACGTTGTTACACCCCCAAGTGGTATTGCATGTGAAGGAACACAGGGTCATGAAGCAGGATGGTGTTCGGAGAAATTTTTATTGATATCAGAGTTGAAAAAGTGGCAACAATAGGCACTCTTGTTGTAGGAAGGAGTGATATCACTGGAGGCACACCAAAAAGTAGTAAACTCACTCAAGGATAAATGGGATTAGAAGGAATTGGAAAAAAAAAGGAAAATATGGGGAAAAGAGGCAGCTATAAAGAAGAAAGAAGAGCAGTTGTAGCTGTTGCAGCAATAGGTTAGGGATTTAACGAATGATAAACACAAGTTGCATGAACTCGCCCTAAATCTGTTAGGGTGTAGAAGACCCTCTCCATCCTACCCAGTTTTTCTATGGGAATGACTTTTTTTTGTTTCAGTTGAAGGCGATCTATGAAAATAGATGTATTCAGGTAATTCTACCTAATCTTTTTGGAATTTTTTCATGCCTGTATTTCCATGATCAAATCTTGTTTTGCGATCTTTTCCTTCATAATATAATTTGTGAGCATGCTAGTATGCACATGGTTGTGTGTGTTCTTTCTTACATGGGTGATCTACAGTTGCACGCCTTTATTTATTTTATGAAAAGTCAGATAGAATGGCACATGGCTATGAAGTTAGTAGATGCAAATGAAGAGAAGGCAACAATAATGATCTGGGTTGAACTAGGTATGGCCATAGAATTAAGATGATTTTTTAGGAAATTTTTTAGTATTCTGGATGTCAGGGAACATGCAACCATCTACAAGAGAAGAATTGTGAAGCTCTGTCTCAAGCTTTTTGTGCAGATGAAGAGCCATGCACTATTAGGGTGCCATAAATGTACAGAGGTTAGTATTGAGGGACTACAAGGGAGCAACTTGTTTTATTTTTAAAATTTCGTGGTTGCAAATGCACAGGTTCCAGAGTATGCTAGGATTGTGGATCTATTGGGTGCATTTGGATAGGACTTAAATTTAAGTATCCTTTGATTTGGCTGCCAGTGGAGGAGTATTAGTCTCAATATCAACTGTTTGATTATGAGGAGGAATCTTGGCCACTCAAGGCTATAGGTTTGCTGCGGAGGACACCACTAATGCCTATGACATGACAAAACTGCATAGGAGGTATAGAAGTAGGCTCTTAAGTATTTTTCGTGAGGACATGCAATTGCTTCAGCTTGGGGGAGATGTTGGGTGCAGGTTTTGTGCATATATTTTAGACACTCTCCCCCCCCCCCCCCCCCCCAATCCTTAACCATTTCACCTCTAAACGTGTGGACTTTATATCATAATTACCTTTTTCCCAGTTATAAGAATCCATTTTTGTTATGACATATTATTTTTCCATTTTTGTTGAATAAGAACGAGGTGATATCTTTTTTATGGCTAACCGAGGCAAATATGGGAAAAGTTCTCTAGCTCTGTTTCTTTCAAGTGATGCTCCAAATTCCATGCCCAAAGGATGAATAGCGGTGTGATAATTCACAAAGGGTTTTTGAGTACTTTTTGTTTTAGACCATTGTTGTTACACCCTCAATTTAATGTTACACCTCAAGCATTGTTATTACACCTCGAATTGTTGTTACACCGCGGGATGTTGACTACATCGCAACTGTCTAGGACCGTGGATACTATTCCACAGGACAATTGTCGTAAAGATTTTATTGTCTATGGGCAGCTAAGGAATCAAGGTAGTTGTGATTTTGAGAAATAATGTAATAAAAATAGACCTTTTATTTAGAACCTGTTGTAATGATTTATGTTATCTCTCGATATTGATCAGCATGAGAATCCTGAGATTCTCATGATTTATCTATTTCTTATTTTGGTCATGTAAATCTTATAAAGGGGACTCAGTTCGATGTAAACGAGGATGGTATAGTCATTTTTCTTCTGTAATTCATAACCATTTTAATACAAAGAATAGCATTGCTGATGTTTTTATAGACGTGGTGTTGGGACTTTAACTAATTCACATTTCATTCCCATTCCCTGCTACAGAGGAAGGGCCCTCCTCTTTAGCATGGATTGCAGTAGCATAGTGGTAGATTAATCATTGTTCCTTTCAGTAAGTTTGAAGTTATTTTTGTTGTCGTGTAATTTGCAGAATGGGTTTATTTATGTATCCAGATTTTTGATATGTTGTCACACGGAATTGATTTGAGCATAATATTCAGTCATCCGGCTTAGTTAGTGGTATGGTGTGTGGCATGCCTTTTTTCTTGGTAACATGAAGTGTGGTTTCATTTCTGTAGAACAATTTTTTTATTTCTACATGAGTGTTACTTTTTGTAATTAAATTCAGCGACATTCGTTCTTGTCTTTTATTTTTACTCTTGGTTGAAATGTATCGGCACAGAAAATGCATACTCCTTTGAAACAAACAGATCTACCCTCGGTTGACAATTAATGGTTGCGATTTAGTCAAATTAACAGTGATTAAATCGACTCAACACAAGCCTTCTAGGGCTTCCAGGGCGTTTGCCCAACCAAGGCTTCCAGGACTAGTAACTTGACCCACAACTTTTATCGGGCTTCCAGAGCGTTTGTCTAACCAGGGCTTCCAAGACTAGTAACTCAAACCACCAAGGGCTTCCAGAGAGTTTTTCCAACCAAGGATTCCAGGACTAGTAACTCAACCCAAGTTGTTACATGGCTTCCAAAGCATTTGTCCAACCAGGGCTCTAGGACTAATAACTCAACCCAAACTAAGGAAACATGAGAACCAACCAACACAAAATAATGAAAATAAACCCACAATCTCCATGGTTATCCAGGAAATGGCAAGGCTAGAAAATCCATTGTCAATCCAGGCAATCCTACATGCTAGTGACAGATCATGACCAATAATCCACATGCATATGCCATGCATTCCAAAACAAGTGAGAAAAACATACATGCAGCTCGGTAGCTACAAGAAAATCTCGATGTAGTTGTTGAATCCCGATGTTCTCTTGTGTTTTTCTACTCTTCATTTTCCTTATTGCTCCAAAAATCCAAGTATGCCACACCCTCCAAGGGTGTTCCAAGAAATATTTAAGTATGCAAGAGTATGAGAGAGAGAGAATAATGAGAGAGCTCCAAAACTGAATTGACAGAAGGATACAACCTTATCCTTAGAAGCCTTTTTATAAATGATACATCTATTTTCTCCATTTTCCATCATTTTCCTTCATTTTCCTCCTCACATGCAACCTATGACCTTTCACCTCCCTTTTCTCCTAATTTCTATTATTTTCATAAATAAATGTGCCAAAAATGCCATTTTATCTTTCCAAAGGCTTATCCATTGCCTTTGCCAATTTCCTTATCCATTAATCAATCATAAGTGATCCCCATCACTAGGATTTTTCCCAACATTCAACTTGGAATAAGTGTCCCATCAACCGTGGTTATTTTTCCTTTATTATCTTTTATTAGTACATGGAAGTTTCACCAAGGTTGTTACAGAACCCTCCCCTTTGGTGGAACATCGTCCTCTGTGTTCAACAACACATATAACCACGAGACTATTGTAAGCAAAACATACTACCGATGGAGATTTATAACTTAGCTCGATACAATATTTACAATGATCAACCTGCTGAGAATCAAACCAACATGAAAACATAACAACATAACATCATAATGACATGTTTTCCATACCGCTTATTGGATATTTATAGCATAGCTCATGGCAATATTTACATCCATATACATATGTACATATAGCAACATCACCAAAACATATACCAAAACACCACACCAAAACTTCTTTGCCTCAACTGAAAGACAAGGAAGGATACATAGCCCGCATCCAATTCAACATTTCCCATGTAGCTTCATTAGGCCCAAAGTGTTTCCATTTCACTTTAACTTTCTCGATTGCTCGGTTCCGGAGGATGAGCACCTTTTTTTGCAATATACACCGAGGCCCGACTAGCATTCTCCATCTGGTTCCACCTACAATACAGACCATTCAATCACATGATCAACATCTCTAACACAATTCTTAAGCAATGACACATGGAAAACATCATGGACTTTCACTATCAGAGGTAGTGAAAGTTGATATGCTATTGTCTCAATCCTCTCAATGATACTGAACAATCTACAAAACCACAGTGCCAGCTTGGCACATGACCCAATCCGTAAGGATCTCTTCTTCAGTTTGATGTGCAAGTACACTTATTCCCCAAACTTTAACTCCTTGAATAACCTATTCTAATTTGCATAATTCTTCTCCATATCTTGTGTTGCATTTATATTTTTATTTATAACTTGCATCTCATGTTCCATGTCTGGTCCAATCAACACCTTGTTAACTGGATCATTCTAACTGACATGAGTATTGCAACTCCACCCATAAAATGCTTCGAACAGACTCATCCTCAAATATTCCTGATACCCATTTTTGTAAGTTAAATTTACCAATGGAAGATACTCTTCCTACTTTCATTGTTGATGCATCACATACTTCCTCAACATGTCCTCAAATATCTTGTGGACTCTCTATTTATGTCCATCTTTCTGCGGATGATAAGATGCACTGAAGGCCAACTTTGTTCCCAAACCTATAAATAACTCCTTCCAAAACTTGGAAGTGAAATTCACATCCCTGTTTGACACAATCTTCTTCAAAACACCATGCAATCTAACCACATCTCTAATGAATACCTGTGATACATCGCTAGTTGAGAATGTAGACTTCACTAGAATGAAATGCGCAACCTTTATCAACCTATCCACAATAACCATGATGGAATCATGTTGGCTTGCCTTCCTCGACAAACTTGTGCTGAATTCCATGGAAATGACTTTGCATTTCCACTCTGGAATCACAATCGGTTGTATTACTCCACCTAGATGTTTACACTCTGCCTTCACACACTGACAATCAAAACACCTAACCACAAACTCTGCTACATCCCTCTTCAGTTTCGACCAATAATAAAATATCTTTACTACGGTCAGTGTCTTCTGATAACCTGGGTGACCCGAATATGGTTTCGCATGAAACTCTCTTAATATCACCTTCTTGATCTCACTACTATCTGACACATATATCCAGAGTCTAAATCTAGCCAATACGTTTGTTGTAAGGCAATAGTCCACGTCCTGTGCACCTGCACCTATACCTGTACTTGTAATATCACATGTACCTACACTTGTACTATCACTTGTACCTATACCAGTACTCTGCTGCAACCTATGCATAATCTCCATATATCTGAGATCCTGCTGACCTGCTTGCAAGATCCTATCATGTAATTCTGTCCCATAGGATCTCATAGCTTCTAAGTGATTTACTTGTTGTAAGGGAATAGTCCACGTCCTGTGCACCTGCACCTATACCTGTACTTGTAATATCACATGTACCTACACTTGTACTATCACTTGTACCTATACCAGTACTCTGCTACAGCCTGTGCATAATCTCCATATATCTAACATCCTGCTGACTTGCTTGCAAGATCCTATCATGTAAGTCTGTCCCATAGGATCTCATAGCTTCTAAGTGATTTACTTATATTAGCCTACTAAGAGCATATGCCACTATGTTCTCTTTGCCTTTGATGTACCTAATCTCAAAATCGAACTCACTGATCTTAGCCAACCACTGAGCTTGCCTACCATTCAAATTTGGTTGGTCAAATAGATATCACAAACCACTATGATCACTCATCAATGTAAACCCCATGCTCAAGAGATAGTGTCTCCACATCTTCAACACATGTATAATCGTTGCCAACTCAAGATCATGTGGGGGGTATTTATGCTGATTCTCATTCAATTTTCATGACTCATAGCTTACCACCTACCCATAATACATAAGGACTCCACCAAGTCCTTTCTTGCAAGTGTATGTGCATACCACAAACTCTTTGTCTAGATCTCCAATCTTTAACACTGGTGCATGTGTCAACAACTGTTTAACTTTCTCAAAACTAGCCTCACAATCCTCTATCCATTCAAACTTCTTACCTTCCCTATGTAATGATGTAATAGGATAAGAATTCTATGAGAAGTACCTAATGAACCTCCTATAATAGCCTACCAACCCCATAAAATATCTCACCTCATCTACATTCTTAGGAGATACCCACTCTATGATGGCCCTTATCTTTTTTGGATCTACTGCAATGCCCTCCTTGGAGACAACATGCCCCAAGTAGTGTACCTCAATCTGAAAGAAACTACACTTGTTGAGCTTAGCATACAACGGATGCTCTCTCAACAACCTCGACAATGCTACTAAATGCTTGACATGCTCTTCCTCATTTTTATAATATACCAATATGTCATCAATGAACACCATAACAAACTTATCCAAATACAGATGCAACACACTATTCATCAAGCACATAAATGTAGTTGGAGCATTAGTCAAGCCAAATGGAACTACAATAAATTCATAACGCCCATACCCCGTCTGGAAAGTTTCCTTATAAATTTCCTCATCTTTGATGCATACCTGATGATATACGGATATCAGATCAATCTTCGAGAACATTGTTTCTCCATTCAACTGATCGAACAAGTCATCAATCCTCGCTAATGGATACATTTTCTTGATGTTCACTTTGTTCAGTTGCTTGTAGTTAATGCATAATCTAAGAGTACCATCCTTCTTCTTTGCAAACAATATTGGTGCGCCCCATGGTGATATACTTAGCCTAATGTACCCCTTGTCCAACATTTCTTTCAATTGTAACTTTAACTCCACTAGCTCAGGTGTGCTCATCTTGTAAGGTGATTTTGATGCTAGAGTTTCCCCTGGCACCAACTCAATAGAAAAGTATACCTCCTTGTGAGGTGGAAACTCTAAAATATCCTCAGGAAATACATCCTTGAACTATTGTAAAACTGGGTACCTTCTCAACACATATGCATCCTCAAATTCCTTACCTTTGTCACTAGAAATGTGCACTACAAATAACATACACCCTTTTCTGCAATTATGCTTTGCTTGCATAGTTGTCACCATCCTAACTGATGTGGATTTCTTCTTTCCCTGCAAGACTCTTGGTTCTCCATTGTCATCAACACACTCAATGGCTTTGTCGTAACAATCCACCTTGCCTCTATGAAGATACAACCAATCCATACCCAAAAACATATTGTATGATCCCAACGGTAATACATTCAAATGTGTTGCAATAGGCATACCATTCAATTCAAATGCACAAGCTCTTACCCAATGATGAACTTGCTTCTTTGTACCTATATCCAACTATACTAACCAATATTCTACATGAAATTCCTTACTCAAACCACATTTATTCACCAAGTGAGGACTAACATAGCTACAATTAGATCCAGGGTCAATCAAAATAGAAATAACTTGATCACAAATCTTACCTTCCATCTCAATGATAGATGCCTGGTGGTCTCCCTATTTTTTATCCAATGTTGCATAAATATGAGGAACGCTTTGACCAATATCCCCAACTATCTATCGGTCTTATGCATAATATATCTGAGGCCTACCACCCTAATTCTGTAAGATAATCTCTCCTGTGATGATCTTTGCCACAAGTCCAACACTCTATAGGCTTCCAGCCTACACCCTTATTTTTCTGCTCAGATCGATGTCCCTGTCCTCTATCTAATGCATTGAACCTCTTAGGTGGTGCAACATTCTCTTTATTACCCGAATCTCATGGTATTACTTGCTTCTTGTCCCATTTTCTTTTGTTCTTTGCATTTCCCTTCCAATTTGGCTTAGTCTCAAAATCTACGCTTCGATTGTTCATAGCAGTGCTTTAGCTTCCAGATGGCCTCCTCCAATTATCTAGGCTCATCAAAATCAATCCTATCTTTGAATGTCATCGGTAACCCACTAGTGAATCTCTGAATCTTGGCCTTCTTCTCCTTGAGGTAAGGCACATACCTCATTCGCTCCAAGAACTTGCTAGTGTACTCATCATCTGTCATAAACCCCACCTTTAGCTCATAGAATTATTTTGCCATGTCATCAAAGTATCTCTCTGACAAATACTTCTTCTTGAATAGTCACTCAAACTCATTTGAAGTCAAATATTCCTCATGTATACCTCTGACATTCTTCACATCTTCCCACCAAATGTTTGTTTTGCCTTTGAGACTAAATGTAGCTACTCTAGCTTTCATGTTCTCTGAGTAATCATGCAACTTGAATAATTTCTTCATACCAAGTAACCATGCCTCTACATCCTGTGATTTCTTCATCTCTCCATCAAAAGTGGGTGCCTTTTCTTTCTTAAAATCATTTGGAAAGTATCCCCTATCACTCCTCCTATAAGGACAATAGCGATATCGATCATCATGCATGTTAGAACCAGAACTAGAATGGTACATGTGTATATCTATCCTCCTATCCAGAGTGTCGAACAATCTGTCATCTCTGACTATGTCATCATTATCTGACCTATGACCACCATGTGACCTACTACCATATGCCCCATTAGTTTTTTCCTCCTAATCATGGATGATTTGAAGTGATCCATGTCACTGCAAAATTGACAACTCTGAAGTATCATTGCATTTACCTCTGCTAGCTTCTCTTATGCCTGTATGATTCTATGATCGTCTACCTTACAACTCCTTATTTCTTCCTTTAAGCTTTTGATTGTATCTACCAAATCAGAAGAGTTCCCAACACCATAGTGCTCTTCTTATTCATAGGGAGAGTCTTTGTAGTCTACCATATTTGTAGCCATTTGATATTTCTTCCTACAAGGTATATCTTGTCAGCTAAACCAAATCACAATAAACCAACGTACATTAGTATAGATCGGGGAGGATACCTTGTCTGCAAGATCAACAAATCAGCGTGATACATGTATAACATAATCATAACAACATATGGAAACATAACACATAAGCATATAACCATGCAACCATCATTCTAGCTAGGGTCCAGTCATCAATGCATGACCTTATCAACAACGCATACAATGACCTCATGCATGACAACAACCATTACATCATTGTACACTTTCCCACATGCAAACATGAACATGCATAAGTAATGCATAACCAACCACACACATGCACAAACATATATGATCAAGCATGAACAAATGATACTTGAAACCAAACCTATAAGAATGATACATGCAACCAAGCATGCATGAATGCAATCATACATACAAGAATGTAACCAATTGACATATAACAACATGTAAGTGACATATAACAACATGTAACCAATCATATGCTCAGAAATCATTAAAACCATGATCCACATTATGCAAATGCAACAAGCACATGGAATGCAAGTGTAAGTGACACACATGCAATTGACTTGCATGCATGACCAACACACAACCCATCCAGTCTGAGGGGTGAACCATGCTTTGATACCACTCTGTAATATCCTCCTCCCACATCTACTGAAGCAACCAACCAATGGGGGTAAACATGCCATTATGATCTGATTTGACCTCCTAAGTCACGTTAAGGAAGTGGAACTAATGGAAACACACCATACAGACATTCAACATCAACATTAGGATCCTCAGGAACCAATCCAACCTGTTTGCCAACCCACCCCTGGGTCCCATTGAGCTTTTGGACCACTTGACCTTTGGACGCTTTCATTCTATGGGCATGCCAGTGTCCAGAGACCTTTGGACACTCTCACACGCCTGCAAGCCAGTGTCCAAGGACTAGTAACTCAATCGAACAAGGGATTCCAGTGAGTTTGTCCAACCAAGGCTTCCAGGACTAGCAACTCAACCCAAGCTGTTACAGGGCTTCCAAATCATTTATCCAACCATGACTCCAAGACTAATAACTCAAACCAAGCTAAGGAAACATGAGAACCAACCAAAACAAAATAATGAAGATAAACCCACAATCTCCATGGTTATCCAAGAAATGGAAAGGCTAGGAAATCCACTATCAATCCAGGCAATCCTCCATGCCAATGACATATTATGACTAACAATCCACATGCATATGCCATGCATTTCAAAGCTAGTGAGAAAAACATACATGAAACTCGGTACCTGCAAGAAAATCTCGTCATAGTTGTTGATCTCAATGCCCTCTTGCACTTTCCTGCTCTTCCTTTGCCTTCCTGCTCCAAAAATCCAAGTATGCCACACCCTCCAAGAATGCTCCAAGAAAACTCTAAGTATCCAAGAGTATGAGAGAGAGAGAGAGAGAGAGAGAGAGAGAGAGAGTAATGAGAGAGCTCCAAAAATGAACTGACAAAAGG
Source organism: Pinus taeda (assembly GCA_000404065.3). NCBI lineage: Eukaryota > Viridiplantae > Streptophyta > Pinopsida > Pinales > Pinaceae > Pinus > Pinus taeda. The sequence continues at coordinate 39,805 of APFE030717479.1, forward strand.
TTATCAACTGATCCTCAGAAGCCTTTTAATGAATGAGGCTTCTATTTTCTCCATTTTCCATTATTTTCCTTCATTTTCCTCCTCACATGCAACCTGTGACCTTTCACCTCCCTTTTCTCTTAATTTCCATTATTTTCATAAACAAATGTGCCAAAATTGCCATTTTGCCTTTCCAAAGCCTTAGCCATTGCCTTTGCCAAATTCCTTAGCCATTAATCAATCACAAGTGATCCCCATCACTAGGATTTTTCCTAACATTCAACTTGGAATAAGTGTCCCATCAACTGTCGTTATTATTTTTCCTTTATTAACTTTCATTACATGGAATTTTCACCATGGTTGTTACACATGCAACCACTTGAAATTACCGAGCAATCCACGACATTTGAAAACAAAACCCCAAATCTTTAATAAAACTCCAAATCTGCTACAATCTCATATGACCCACTGCGTAGATATATAATGAGTAGGGAGGAACAACAATGTCTAAGAAAATCTAGTCACTCACTCCCTTTATATCTTCGACCCTTCAATCTATTTCCCCAACAAAAACATCAATTTTGTCAAATTTATTTACTTCGCTCATTTTCCTAAATTATGAAAACACAACTTAATCACTAATACATAAAAAATATTATTTTCTTCTTCCTTTTTCTTATTTTTATATTATTTGTCAACATTTATATTTATATTTTGCATATACATTTTCTTTCAAAGAAAAAACTCAAAATTTTAATTTAAAGATACATTTTGTTTTTGTAAGCTTGGCAAGACTACATCTTCATCATGTCTAATATATCACTCTGATCAGGGTGGGGAATTGAACTGGTGACTTCACATCAAGGAGTGCCTTAACGTAGCACTTGATCACCATCATTCCAAGACCCCATGGACAATTTAAAGATACAATTCAAAACATATTACTTAAATATTTAAAATATATAATATTTATGTCCCGACGGTGTCACTCAGTTGGAGATCATTATGAAAATGAAATCTTGTAAGCAAGAGATCAAAAGTTCAATTCCCTCGAACGTAACTTGGTCTATGGACATGAGGATAGGTTGTAGGCCCCAAAGGTTATAGTGGTAGTAGATGGAATCAACCCCTTGTAACGCAAGTACGAGACTAACCCAGTGTTGGGTGTGGAGCCTAATTATCTTCTTTATTTAGATGTATCGCCACATTGGACCCCAGTTTGTAATGGGGCAACAACACTACCCGTTTGTTGGCTGCCATGGGGGTCTAAGGGGGTGGGCGGGGGGTGGGAAGGCAATTTTTATGAGCACCCCCCTAGCATGGGTTTGGGGGCAACACCCCCGAAGCTAAAAATAGATGAAATTTTTCCTTGTAAAATATTGTAATTTCATTGTCAATCTGAGTGGTTCATTATACAGATGATCTCATGGTAGAAGTTATGTTTAATTTAGGGTTTTTTTCCATAGAAGGAAACCCCTCGCTATATATGAGGGAATTTTATTGTGGCTATGTAGATATGTATTCTGAGCGAGAAGAGAGAGGAGATTGTGTGAGAATGAAGATGGAATTACAACGGATCTATTGTAGGTTCTATCTCTTCATTTTGCTAGATAATATAAAAGGAAGGACTGGTTGTTTCTCCATGGACATAACCAAAATTGGGTGAAATACGTATATCTATGTCTCTCTTGTTTTATGCATTTTTTGTGTTTGTATTTCTGCAATATTTTATGTGTTCCATTTCTCTTTAATATATAATTTTCTAACAACTCGGATTAGAGTTGAAGGTCTATTTGGCTGATAAACTCATAGGAGAGAAGGGTTCCTGGTTCATGTAGGAGCAATGGCAAAAGATGGTAGGGTTAGGGTCGAAAAATTTAATGGCCAAAACTACCAATTGTGGAAGATGAAGATGGAATATTATCTGTATCAAAAATATCTGTACCTACCATTGAGCGGAAAGACAAAGAAGTCAACGAGTATGACAAACATGAAATGAGATATTCTTGACAGAAAGGCACTTGGAAAAACACGGTTGTGCCTAGCAGCATAGGTAGCCTTTAATATTTCAAAGGAAATGACGATAGAGGGTTTAACGTTGCCATTGGTGAAACTATATGAAAAACCATCGGCCTCAAATAAGGTATTTCTTATGAAGCATTTATTTAATATGAAGATGTCAAAAGATGGATATATTTCTAATCATTTAAATGAATTTAATACAGTTACCAGTCAATTAATTTATGTAGGGGTAAATTTTGATGATAGAGTTAGGGCTCTGTTATTTCTGTGCTCATTTCTAGAAATTTTGAATGGTTTAGTGATGGCCATTAATAACTTTGTCTCTGGATCTAGTACTTTAAAATTTGATGATGTTGTCAGTGCAATCCTTAGCAAGGAAATGTGACGGAAAAGCTCTAGTGAGACATCAAGCAATTCTTTGACTATAGATACTAGGGGAAGAAAAATGGAAAGAGGAAAGATCTTAGGATATCGCAATAAGTCAAGGAAAGGCAGATCCAAGTCCAGATCGGGGATAGAGTGCTGGAAATGTGGGAAGAAAGGACACCTAAAGAAATAATGTAAGTCTTGAAAGGGAAAAGAAGGATATGCACAGTAAGAAAACAATCATGAGGCGAATGTGATAGGTGATGTGTTGCAAGATGAGTTGATTATTTCATTAGAAAATATTATTGATGCCTTGGTGGTAGATTCAGGGGCCTAATTTCATGTCACATCTGTTAGGAAACATTTTCATGATTATGTTCAAGGAGATTGTGGACAAGTTCATTTGGGTGATGATATACCCTGTAAAATCATTGGAATGGGTAAAGTTTTCATAAAACAACAAAATGGAAACCAATGGCTATTGAAGAAGGTAAGGCATGTTCTAGATCTGAAGAAAAATCTAATTTCAACAAGGCAGGTGGGAGATGAAGCATGTGTAACTACTTTTACAGATAAAACTTGGAAGGTCACTAAAGGAGCCCTGGTAATAGAAAAAGGAGAAAAGGTTGGTACATTGTATTTATGCAATGGTATTTCTAATCTTGTTAATGCATTAACCTCTACAGGAGCAGATACAACACTATGGCATCATAGGCTTGGGCACATGAGTGAGAAGGGGATGAAGATTCTTCACTCAATAAATTTATTTCCAGGTTTGAAGCATGTTGATTTGGAGTTCTGTGAGAATTGTGTTTATGGAAAACAAAAGAGAGTCAGATTCCTCACAGTTGGGAAAGAAAAGAAGAGAGAAAAATTAGATCTTTTGCATACATATGTATGGGGACCTACTCAGGTATCATCTCTTGGTGTCTCTTGTTATTATGTTACTTTTATTGATGTTGCAACTAGAAAAACTTGGATCTATTGTATTCAAAATAAATCTAATGCATTGATACTTTCAAGGAATGGAAAGCTTTGGTTGAAAATGAGACAGGAAAAATGTTGAAGTGTCTCAGATCAGACAATGGAGATGAATATTGCAGCAAAGAGTTTGATAAGTATTATTCAGAGCATGGAATTTGCAGAGAGAAGACAGTTCTAGGAACACCACAAGAAAATGGTGTGTCATAAAGGATGAGCAGGACAATCGTGGAGTGTGCAAGGTGCATGAGAATGCATGCAGGATTTCCTTTCCAATTTTGGGCAAATGTTGTAAATAATTTTGTTTATCTAATAAACAAAGGGCCTTCAATTTCTTTGGATGAAGGTATTCCATAGGAGGCATGGACAGGTAAAAAGGTAAACTACTCATTTTTAATGACTTTTGGTTGTGAAGCCTTTGTCCACATTAATAAAAAAATAGAACAAAGCTTGAGGAAAAATCAAAGAAATGTACCTTTATTAGATATGGTGTTAATGATTTTGGTTATCGCTTTTATGATTATGAAAATCATAAAATCATTAGGAGTAGAGATTTCATATTCAATGAAAAGGTTTTGTATAAGGATCAGATACAAGAAAAGAAACAGGAAAAAGAAAATAGAGAATACACAGTGCTCAATGAGATCACAAAAAAAATAAAGGTGCCTGAAAATCATAATGATCAATAGCTAGAATAAAAATAGCAACCACAACAGCAAAAGGCACCTAAAACACCTGAAAGTGGTGTTATAATATCTACCAAGGTAAGTAGACGCCCTGAATGATACTCTCCTTCATTATATTATGTATTGTTGATTGATTCTAGTGAAATAGAATGTTATGAAGAAGCAATGTAGGTAGAAACCAGGAAGAAGTGGGAACTAGCCATGAAAGAAGAGATGGACTCCTTGGTACATAACCAGACTTGGGACTTATTCAAGTTGCCTGCAGGTAAAACAACATTGCAAAATAAATGGGTTTACAAGTTGAAGGAAGAAAATGGGGGTAGAAAAAGGTATAAAGGTAGACTTTTTGTGAAGGGGTTTGCAAAGAAAAAGGTATAGACTTTGATGAGATATTTTTTCCTGTTGGTAAAATGACTTCAATCAGAAATATTTTAAGTCTAGTAGCAGCAGAAGATTTGCATCTTGAGCAGTTAGATGTAAAGATAATATTTCTCCATGAGGATTTGGAGGAAGAGATATATATGCAACAACAACAAGGATATGAGGTCAAACGGAAGGAGAAAATAGTGTATAGTTTGAAGAAGAACTTGTATGGATTAAAACAGGCTACAAGGAAGTGGTATCTAAACTTTGACAGGTTTATGTCTGAACAAGGCTATACTAGATGTCACTCTGATCATTGTGTTTATCTCAAAAGGAAAAATGATGGCAGTTATATTATATTGTTATTGTATGTAGATGAAATTCTTGTTGCAGGTTCTAACATGCAGGAAATAAATGTGTTCAAAAGAAAATTGGCAAACTCATTTGCAATGAGGGATTTGGAAAAATCCTTGGTATGAGAATAAGTAGAGACTAAAAAAATCACAAATTAACATTGTCTCAAAGTGAGTACATACAAAAGGTGTTGAAAAGATTTAATATGCAGAATGCAAAACCAATTAGTACACCTTTTGCTAGCCATTTCAAACTAAGTAAGAATATGTGTCCCAAGACTTAGGAAGAGATGGGTTATATGTCTAAAGTTCCATATGCATTAGCAGTTGGAATTTTAATGTATACAATGGTCTGCACAAGGCCTAATATTGGACATGCAGTGGGAGTTGTAAGAATATACATGAAAAATCCAAAAAAAGAAACTTGGATGGCAGCGAAGTGCATTCTCAGGTATTTGAGAGGTACCACATATCAAGCATTATCCTTTGGTGGATCAAACATTGCTCTACATGATAGGTTGATGCAAATATGGTAGGTGATAGAGAAAACAGGAGGAGCACCATAGGGTATGTGTTTACTGTGAACAATTGTCAGTTGGGTTTAAAAATTGCAAAGTGTTGTTTCACTCTCAACAATGGAAGCAGAGTATTTTGCTGCTACAGAGGCTAGTAAAGAAATGATTTGGTTACAAATGTTTCTGGATGAATTGCGTAAGAAGAAGGATTTGGGCAAGTTATACAATGATAGCCAGAGTGCCATTAATCTTGCAAAGAACTCAACATTTCATTCCATGACTAAAAATATACAACTCAAGTACCATTTCATATGGTCAGTGTTGGAATATTGACAGTTGAAGTTGGAAAAGATACACACTAGCCAAAATCCTGCAAATATGTTAACAAAAGTTTTAACCAGGGAGAAACTGAGATTCTGCTCAGTTTCAATTAGTATTCAAGTATGATGATGAATATGAGAAACATATAGGTCCAAATTGGAGTCATTGTCCAACAAATGAAGCAGTGGCGGAGTTTCTATAATCAGTCTCCAAGTGGGAGATTGTTGGGTGTGGAGCCTGATTATATTCTTTATTTAGAGGTATCACCGCATTGGACCCCAGCTTGTAATGGGGTGGCAATGTTGCCCATTTATTTGCCACCAGGGTCTCGGGGGGGAGGCAATTTTTATGAGCCCCCCCCCCCCCCCCCCCCCCCTCCTTAGTGGGGGTTTGGGGGCAGCGCCCCTAAAGCTAAAAATAGATGAAAATTTTCCTTATAAAATATTGTAATTTCATAGTCAATATGATTTTTTCATTAGGCGCATGATCTGACGGTAGAAGTTATGTTTAGTTTAGGGTTTTTTTTTTCCCTAGAAGGTAACCCCTCGCTATATATGAGGGAATTGTATCGCGGTTGAGGGAATTGTATTGCGGCTATATAGATGTGTATTCTGAGGGAGAAATAGAGAGGAGATTGTGTGAGAACGAAGAGGGAATTACAACGGATCTGCTATAGGTTGTATCTCTTAATTTTTCTAGATAATATAAAAGGAAGGACTGACTATTTCTTTGTGGACATAGCCCAAATTCGTTGAACCATGTATATTTGTGTCTCTCTTGTTTTGTGCATTTTCTATGTTTGTATTTATACACTATTTATGTGTTCCATTGCTCTATAATATATAATTTTCTAATACCTAGTTGTTGATTCTCCAAGGGAAAATTAAGACATATATGGAGAACTCTAGTTAGATCCTTTGGATAATTTTCATTTTATTTTATGGTGCATGTATTTCGAGGTTATTTCTTTGTCAAATGCGATGGTGTAGTGGTTAGGGATTTCGTGCATTTTGAGGACTTGGTCCTTGAGAATCTCCATGTATTTTTCTCGCATGACCTTTATATTGCACGGATGAAGAGGAAATAATTTATTATGATCCTGAATACTCATCCTTTTCTCACATTTTCATGTCTTTTTTAGGGAAATTTGAATCTTCTATTGACCTGGCTAGGTCCCCGCTACTCACACCTACATTTCATACTACTTTACACATTATTCCTAACATGGCTCGGTATTCACCTATTCCTGTTGGGGTTGCTTTGGTGTCAACATCTTTTTCGGTTCCTTGCTGGGGGGTGGACACTCAAAAACTATCTTAGGGTAGGAGTCTCGAGTTGTTGGGTCTAGTTTGGGGTCTGGGACCGTCTTGGCTAGTTTCCATCTCATATTTTCTCTTTAACAGTCCATCATTTATTAAACCAGGTTCGCAAGCATTGGAGGGTTTTGGCTTTGATTTGGGATTTTCAAGGAATCTCAAGCCATTTTTCTCCAGTCAAGCATATATTTTGGTCCTGGAAATAAACCAATTTCAATTTGAAAACACTTTAGAGAATCGTTCCTCTTAGTCCCTAGTCTCTCGAGTTTCGTTGACACACTCTAGGGGATTTCCTATGAAATCCAATTCTAGTTCTCTCAAAGAAATAATTTGAATTATATCAAAATTGGCTCCAAAAAGCCTCGTTTTGTTTGTATGAAAGTTTAGCCTTATGTGGCTCTAGTTTTTGGTGGAGACATTCATATGTAGTAAGTTAGGCTATTGGTAGAATCCTCACTTGTGGGTAGGGTTAAGAACATACATTTTTCTATTCAAACCCTTAAGTCATGGGTTTCACAAGATATAGCTCCATTAATCCAATCATATCCTGAGGTGGACTTACTTCCAAAAGGATGGATTCATTTGAATTTTGTAGTCATTGGCGATGCTCGGGCTTATGGAGAAGGTATGCCACATAAATTTGTCTCTAGTAATTCTTAAATTTAGGTATCCATTGTTTAATACATGAAAGAAGTAGTCAAATTTGGTGCATTTTTACATTCATCTACTGAGTCTACCTTTAGATTACTAGGCATACGAGATAGTCCAAGAGTTAGGCAATTGTATTGGCACTTATCTTGCACATGACTCCTCGTATCTCACTATTACATTCTATCGATGACTCTAATATTGGTTTTGTTGGACCTTAAAGACAGTCTTCCTCAGGAAATGGAGCTTGGGGATGGGGAAGAGAATATTTAAGAGATGGACTATGAAGGAGTGAATTTCCACTAAAGGAGTGAATTTCCACTGTCGCAAATGCCACAAATATGGTCATCTTGTTGAAAAATCCCCATGTCTTAGCTTGTTCAGGTAGATGAGGGAAACCTTTTCTGGGAAGATGTTGGTCTTCTGAATAGTATGCCCTCTTCTAGTGTGGATATGGGTTCTCTCGCTCGATGTTTGGAGCAGTTGGTATTTATGGTTGTGGATACATTTCTAGATCCCATGCTCATGAATGGTGTCTCGGTGGCCCCTCAAGAGCATCATGATCCTGGTACCACTTTATCTTCTTCCTTTGTTTTATCACATGTTTGTAATGCTAATATTTCATTAAAAAATAAATATGGATTTCCTTCTTTTATTTCCTCTCGCCCCCCCCTCTCATCCTCTCCTAATATATCTTCCACTCCTTCTGAATCCATTTGTTCCCTCTCAATTCCGAAATGTGACCTCTCCTCCCATATCACCTCCCCTTCCCACTTACTTTCCTTTTTTTCGGGATATAACTCCTCATCTTATAACATTTTCCCTCGCTTTAATGGTTGATTTAAGAAACTCTCTAATCTTACGTTGGGAAAGTTTCACCTTACTTGTCCAGATTCTCGAGTTCAGTGCAAGAATTCTAACATTACATTAGAAAAATAGTATGCCAAGGCTCATATGGTTGTTAGTAGACAAGCTTCAATTTTTTGGGTTCTTAGAGAAATTACAACACCCGGACCCACCCCCCCCCCCCCCCCCCCCCAACACCCCCCGGGGTGCCCCTCTAAAGCTCCTCTCTTTCAATTGCAGGGGCTTGTTGAGTATCCCCAAAATTCTTTCCCTAAAAAATCTTATTGATTCAGAATATATGGGTATTATTTCCCTTCAAGAGACCCTGGGTCGGGGTTTTACTATTGTTCTGTGCCTTGGGAATTTTCTTCGTTTTTGGAATTTTTAGTATACCTATTCTATGGGTCAATCTAGAGGATTAGTGGTGGAGTGGAATATCAACTATTTCAAAATAATTAATTCCTGGAGTACGTCGGGAGGGCTTGGTGTTGATCACTTCTTTGAATAACTATCCTTTTCTTTCTCCTTACTCAATGTTTATGGTCCATCCCAAAACCAAAAACCTACAGGGAGTCTTTTTTTAGTAAATCATTTCTAAATTAGCCAAATCTCATCATTGGAGGAGACTTCAATATCTCATTGGGAGCTTATGAATCTTGGGAGGAGAGGGAAAATGTCGACCCTCTACCTTAATTATTTCGGGATTGCTTGGTATCTTGATCCCTTATCAACATTGATCCCTTAAAACTTTAGCCTAAATGGCACAATAAGAGGACATTTCAAGACTGTATAGCCAAGTCATTTGACCACTTTCTCATTGTTGAAGGCATTGTGGATCAATTTCATTTCATCAAGCAGTTTATCAGCTCAGGTGGGATCTCTAACCACTCCCCATTTTTTCTTGAATTTCAAGGTGTTACTCGTAAGTCAGCTCGCTCTTTAAAAATTAACTCCTCATGGTTAAAGGATAAATATTTCATTGATATGGTCAAAGGGAAATGGGATCCTTACTCACCACTTTCTCGTATTTCTGTTGGAAAGCACTTTGTAGGGAATCTTAAGAAAATAAAGCAGAAAACAAAGGAGTGGGTGTCAGCTAAGAAATAAATCAAATATCTGGAACTTAAGTCTATTGAAGACTAGATTAAAAATATTTCATCTAAGGAGTTTGAGGGCTTCGACTCTACAAAGTCTAGGCTACTCCTATTTAAACTGGAGAAAAAAATAAATTCCATTTTGAAACTGTGTGAGGTGGATTGGTGTTTGAAGAGTAGAGCGGGTTGGTTGGAATGTGGTGATAACAATACTAAATTATTTCAAGCTTATTCCAAAGGCCATAAGATGGTTAATATGATATGGCATTTAAAGGATCATTTTGGAAGGAATGTCTCCTCTTTCTCGAAGTTGGCATATCTGGGATTTAGTCTCTTTAAACATTTATTCAAAGCTCGGGAAGAGGCAACCATTGTTGAAATCATTAGAATAGATCTTCCACTTCCTCAATTCCTTAGTGAGGAGGAAAATAATCAACTTATGTTTGAAGTGACCCAAGATAAGCTTATGAATGTCCTTCAAAGATTACAAAAGGACAAGAGCCCTGGGTCAGATGGCTAGGGAATTGAATTTTTTATGGGTCTTTATGAAATTTTTGGGAATGATTTACTTGTTTTGGTTGAAGAGTCTTATAGGGATCGTCATTTGCTCCTGTATTTAAACCTAGCCTTCATTGATATGATTCCAAAAGTGGACTCCCCTAATTCTTTTGATTATTTTAGGTCAATCTCACTCTGTAATGCAATCTACAAAGTTATAATGAAGGTGATTTCTCTTCGTCTCAAACCAATCCTCTCAACCTCCATCTCCAAGGAGAAATTTATTTTTCTAAAAGGTAGATAGATCCATGAAGCAATTTGGGTGGCTCGAGAAGGACTTCATAGCCTGAAGACAATGAATCTAAAAGAAACTATTTTCAAACTTGACCTGTCAAAGGCCTATGATCGGGTTAGTTGGATCTATCTTTGGTTATTACTAACTCATGTAGGCTTCAGTACTGTCTTCATCACATGGGTTATAAGTTGCATACAAATGGTCCCATTTTTTGTGCTTATCAATGGTGTTGCATCTCCTTTCTTTCATGCTCAAAGAGGCCTTCGTCAAGGGTTCCCTCTCTCTCCATTATTATTCCTTCTAGTTGTTGAGGGTCTCAGTCGCCTCTTGGATGAGGAAAAAAACAACGGTACTTTTCAAGGTTGCATGGTGACTCATTCCTTATCTATCTCTCACATTCTATTCGTTGATGACATCCTCATTTTCTATAATGAATACCCTCGAGAGGTAGTGGTATTAAAAAACATCCTCACATTATTTGGAAAAGACACTAGTATGATGATAAATTTTCAAAAATCCTCCCTTCTTGTTTCAAATGTGTAAGAGGATATTGTGTAGCACATCATCAATCTCCTTTCGATGGATCATTCTATGTTAGATGATGGCCTCAAATATTTTGGTTTTCTCCTAAAACCAAACACTTACAAAATGCTGGATTGGAGATGGTTTATCAATAAGGTCAAAAAACACATCAATATATGGTGTCATTGATGGCTTTCTCTAGTTGGCCACTTGGTTATTATTAAATATGTTCTTGAAGCTATCCATGTTTAATTGTGCTCTTTGGCATGGATACCTAAAAGTGTTCTGGAGCATATTAGGCAAATCTACTTCAATTTTTTATGGACTAGAACAAATGTAGATGTTACTATGTCGTGGGTGGGATATGATAAAATTGTAAAACCCAAGTCTTTGCGGGGTTGGGGTCCAAAGAATATATTTATTTTCTCACATGCTCTTACTACAAAAAGTGGTTGGCAACTACTTATAACCCGTATGTTATGGACTATTGTTTTCATCGATAAATACATATCTCTATTTAGTTGAGGATTGGGCTCATCATGTAGAGAAACCTCGCCAAAATATTTATATCATATGGCATGTTATTTTAAACACATTTGAAACAATTCGTAGTGATCTAGTCTAGAGAATTGGCTCGAGAAATCGAGTTCTCCTAGGAATGGATCCCTGATCGGGCTCACACCATGATCATCTCCTTCCCTCTCCTCTTATCGATTTCTTATGAGGTAATGGAATATCCAAACTAGCTCACATCAGAGATCTTGCTTCTACTTCTTTATGGCATCAAGGGCAGAAATCTGCAGAAAACCTAGGCATTCCAACTCCTTTGGCTGGACCATGGCATAATTATATCAATTCTCTTCAATCAGATCATATTCACCTATTAGTCAGGAATGATGAACTTATATAGTCTAGATCCAAGAGTGGTTTTTAATCTCCAAAATTTGGCTATAATTACATTGTATATGAGCATCATTCAAATGTTTCTCAATGGTGGTGGTCGATTGTATGGAAATCCAAATGTCCTTCGAAGGCTAAAATACTAATGTGGTGTATTATGAATGATAAGGTTCCAACTTGGGATGTGCTTCAAAAGTGTTATGCTATTGGTCTTAGATGGTGTGCCCTTTGTAAAGATGATGGAGAATCTATCAAATACCTTTCCATGAATTTCTCTTTTAGCTGAAGCATCTAGGAAAATTGTAGATATGTTGAAGCTCAAATTGGTCCTTGGAGGGGTACTTCAATTAGATCCACTTGGAAACACTGGATCTATATCTCTCATCATCTCGTATATTCAAGGCACCGCCATTAATTATTTATTGGGGTATTTGGATTACTCGCAACAGGGAAATTTTTTAAGATCACACTTCTTCTCCTAGGATTATTGTTGTTGAACCAATAGTGATTCTCAGTCAATAATGATCTGAAAATTAAACTACTTGTATTTTTTGTTCAAGGTATTCATTTCCGTTAAATTATATGTGCAAACTGTTTTACACGTCTTGCAATTGAAACAAAATGTTTTTGGTAAATTTCTGAGTCTTATGTGTGAAGGAGTGTTATTTCCTTTTACTATTTAGCATATTAAATCTGAAAAACATAGCAAGATAAAACCACATAATCTAACATAGCAGCTGATAAGGCAGTTCACCCCTCCTGGGCTACATCTGTCGGGTCCAAGGCCCCCAAATGGGCATGTCCTTGCTCTTATTAGATGCTCAAAATGGTTATACAGTGATAAGAAAGCCTAAACAAGCAATATAAGCTGTGGAAATGAGTTCAAAACATAGAGAATAGTAAATAATGGCTTTTGTTTCACCTCCAATGGTTAACCATAGCCGAATACAGCTCCAACACTCCCTAGGCCCTGATGGCTCTCCAAGCTTCTCTACTAAAAAGTACCTGAAGATCAGCTCTATTGACTCTGAAACCTATACCATTGGCTCTGGAATGCTCAAAATACTCCAAAAAAAAAAAAAAAAAAATCGCTTAAAAATGTTCTCCCTAGAGAAAATTATGACCAACTGAAGTTTTGTCCAAGTTGGCCTAAGAAAACTCCACTAAACTTGGAGTAACTGCAGTTAACCCCACTAAAATTGGAAAAAGCGCCTAAAAAGGTGGACTCTGCCAAGCTGACCGCCAAATGCTAATCGTAACTGTTGGCTTAAACCGTGTGCATGTGATCGCAATCTCCGGGCAGTTAACGTTTGTTAAGGCTAGCGGTTAGGGAACCGTCACCTCCAACGGAATTGTGTGCATGTGACTGGAACCTTCGGCGACAGTCACAGTTTGGGTTTGACGGGTGGTTAACAAACTGTCGGCTGACCGTGGCGTGTGACCTATTGGGACCATTGGCGGTCTACCCCCAACAGCAAATGGTTAACACCTTAAATATCACCCGTGCCCCTGTTATGCTAAGAACTAATGTGTAGGTGGGCCAGTCGGGCCTGTGGGCTGGCGGCCACCCGACCCGAGGTCGATTCCTACGAACACACAAAAATTTTGTCACCATAAACCTATAGTCTTGGGGCCACGTGGCGGCCTCCGGGCAGGCCACGTGGCGTCCATAAATTGGCCAGCAGAGAATATTTTGTGGAATATGTTGGGCTAATTTATTAACACAAATTAACACAAGTATTCATTATCAATCCGGGTTTGTAAAACTTGGAGGCAAGTCCACAGTATATGGAAATCAGATGTAGCCAAGCTTAGAAGATAAAATTTGAAGAGTTAAGGAAGTACATATTACAAATATAAACCTATTTTAACAATTTCTAATTCACTTATGTAATATGTGAGGGATGAGGCTCCTAACTTAAGAGAACCAGGTTGTCCTTCCCTGCAATACTACTTTCATGAAGAGAAATCTAAAAGAACTAATTAACAATAGTTTATGATGCAGAAGATGTGAAAGAAGAGGCTCCTAACTAAGGAGGACCAGATTGTCCTTCTTCACAATTCTACTCCATCATAATCACCATTGCTTCAAACCAGAAATGCATAAATAACTTCCAATAAGAAAAGGAGAATGAAATTCAGTTTTAGTTCAAGATCAAATAGAAGGGGAATTTAACTTAAATTCCTGTGTGTCCCTTCATATGTAGATTAGAATTAAACCAATATCCATTCAACAATCATCACACATTAATTCAAATAAGCAAATCTGAAACAAAACAAGTAAACAAATCTAAAGCAACTAGTTCATGAAAATTAAACTAGTTTAACAATGAAGTGTACTTAGCTTGGAGTGGGGGCCATCCACCCTTGCCTTGCACACTTGAGGTTGCTATCAAATTCTGAAACTTCAAGCATTCATCCACACTAATGAACAACAAAATGAAAGTAGAACATGTTCCTCTAATTAATCTCCAATATTCAAATGTCTCAACATAAACTTATATAAAAATACATACCATAAGCCTTCAAAGTCTTGGCTTAAATAGAATTTTATGAAACTAATTGATCTAAAGTCTCTCTAACAATCATATCTATTCATATCCATCTATCTAAGTTGAATTCATTCAATCCATCCCAATAAATATGGACAATCCCATGAAATCACAAAACTGCCCTATTTCCTAGGGATTTTCTGGGTGACTAGTCATGTTTGACCAACCTTGATCGGGCCTAATAAAGCTTGTTTTGACTGAACCAAGTGGAATTAGTTCAGTCCCAGTTCCCAAGCTTTCCCTTCATGCATCCAGCTCGAGCCCAAGTGTCCTACAACTATGTCATCCACATAGCCATTACGGGAATTTCTAATTCTGTCCAAAAATACTCTTAAAACCCAATTTTTGCAAAAATATCTAAAAATTGAAAAACATAATTTATTTCCTTGAATATGCATAACAAGGTCAAAATAAGTGTATGTGTATTGTACATGGTGGAAAATGATGGAAATTAGGTGGATTTTAATAAGCAAAATTTGATCAAAAACGAGGGCCAACAGAATATTCCAAGGAATATTCTTAGAATATTCCAAGGAATATTCCTAGAATATTCTTTTTTCAATATTTGCTAAAGTCAAAAGTCAATTATGGTCAAACTGATTTTTGAAGGATATTGTAAACTTCAAACTTGAATAACTTTCACATACAATGTCGGATTTGAGTGTCATTTGTGGCTAAAGGATAGTATCGATAAGGCCTATCTTGTCGTTCAGGTTTCAACCAATTTTGATCAATTCAAAATTTGAGCATTTTTTCTGCTTAGGACATGATCACCTGATCACACCTCCCAAATGGGAAGCTTTTGGACCCAAAAAGCCTTCAATTACCTGTTAAGAAGGTGAGGGTACAACTCCCTCACCTTTTCCACCTCCATCCACTTTGCCTTACTCGGTTTGCTGCCTTTAAGACCAACCCGAACATAATCAACATTTCCCCTCCTCGAAGTGCGTGTCCTTCTATCAAGGATAGCATCCTCTTTCAGCTCATCCAAAAATTCTGGTGAGAAATCATCTATGGATGGCAGCTGAATGTCACTTTCATGATCAGCAATTAAAGGAGGTTCATACAAACGTAAATTTTCCACATTCACAACGGAATACATTTTCATATATGAAGGAAAATCTAGTTGAAAAGCATTATTTCCAACTTGTTTAAGGATCTTGAATGGACCATAACAAATAGGCTTCAGCTTTTTACCTTCTCCTTACATTCTTTCCTTACTAATATGTAGCCATACATCATCTCCTTCTTGAAACTTATGATCAACTCTATGTTTATCATGTCTCTCCTTGTACTTGCCTTGACTTTTTTCAAGTTGTTCTTGAACTTGCTAATGTATGAGCTGAATTCTTTCAATGAACATGCGAGCTTTGTCAATGTCACTATTCCCATCAATGGCAACATCCTTCTCAAGAATGAAATCTAAAGGTGACTTAGGCAAATACCCAAAACAAGCTTCAAAAGGTGAAGTATTTGTAGAAGAGTGCTTGGCCCGATTGTAAGCATGTTGAATGTAATGCTCATCCCAAAGCTTGGGATGCTTGCTGCAATAAACTCTCAAAATAAGTACAATGGTTTTGTTCACTACCTTTGTTTGGCCATCTATTTGCGGATGGAAAGCAATACTCTTCTTCAACTTGGTGTCCATCATCTTCCATAGATTGGACAAAAAATTCCCAACAAATCTAGAATCCCTGTCACTAACAATAGAAGTAGGCAAGCCATAATGAACCCATACATGTTGAAAATATAAATCAGTAGTTTTTTCAGCAGTTATATTTTTCTTAGATGGCATAAGAATACACATCTTGTTGAATCTATCAATTACTACATAAAGAAAATCATGCTGCTTTCTAGATAATGGTAGACTCCTACAAAATCCATAGAAACACTTTCCCATGGTCTAGAAGGTACCGACAATGGTGTATATAATCCAAGATTCCTATTGTTGGGCTTGTTTGTAGCACATAATGAACAACCTGTAATGAAACGTGAAACACTATCTACCATGCAAGGCCAATAACAATACCTCTGTAAATGTGCCACCGTTTTGATTACCCCGAAATTTCCAGCAATAAGAGAAGAGTGAGCTTCTCTCATGATACTTAGTCTCTCTCCCTGTGGTATACATAACTCGCCCATATGAAACAACAAATTATTATGCAAATGATAATCATTCTCCTCAACATGATTCCCTTCACTCAAGTTAGCATACACGTCCTTAAAATCAACATCTGATGCATATTGTTCTATGTAGATCTCATGTACAATAGAATCATTCTTAAGTAAAGTAGTAGCACTAATAATAGGCTTTGAAAGCATATCAGCAACTTTATTGAAAATACCTTTCTTGTACCTTATTACCAAGTGAAATTGTTGTAGGAAGCCCATCCATCTGAAATGTCGTGGCTGTTGCAATTTACTTTGCGACTACAAGTACTGTAAAGGTTGATGGTTGGTATGAAAAACCGTTTCTTTACCCATCAAATAGTGTTTCCACTTTTTGATGCATTGTACCAATGCATACAACTCCTTATCATACGTAGGATAATTCACAACAGCACCATTAAATGTCTCAGAATGAAATGCGATAGCTTACCATGATGTAAGAGAACTGCACCCATGGCGTAATCACTAGCATCGGTCTGAATCTCGAATGGCTGTCTCAAGTCCGGTAATGCAAGAACTAGAGCTGAACTTATATTTTCTTTCAAAGACTCGAAAGCTTTCTGTTGCTTGCCTCCCCATTGGAAATCACGCTTCACACTTGTCACTGCATGCATAGGAGCTGCTATGGCAGAGAAGTTAGAAATGAACTTCCTCCAATACTGAGCTGCACCCAAATAGCTTCTTACCTCTGTAATGGATTTGCTAGTAGGCTAATTCATGATAGCTTCTACCTTAGAAGGAGCAATTCTCAAAACACCTCCTCCTACTATGTGTCCCAAATAAACCAAAGAAGTCTTTCCAAATTCACACTTTGACATTTTAAGAAATAATTGATTTTTCTTCAAAATATCAAGTACTTTCTTAACATGCATGACATGCTTTTCTCTAGTCTTGCTGAAAATTAAGATGTCATCTAAGTAGACAATAATGAAATCATCAAGAAAAGGACGTAAGACATCATCCATTACCTGCATGAAAGTTGCAAGTGCATTGCATAAACCAAATGGCATAACAAGCTACTCAAAGAGTCCTTGTTTGGTTTTAAAAGTTGTCTTCCAAATGTCACTTTCTTCAATTCTAACTTGATGATAACCACTACGTAAATCTAACTTAGTGAAATATTTAGCATCTTTCAGCTGATCTAACAAATCATCTATCCTTGGAAGTGGGTAACGATTCTTTACCATTATTTTGTTCAAAGCCCTGAAGTCCACACACATGCGCCAAGTTCCATCTTTCTTTGGAATCAACACTATCGGTGACCCACATGGCAAAGTGCTTGCTCTTATGAAACCTTTGTCCAACAAGTCTTTAATTTGCTTCTTTATTTCAACATTATCCATGATATACATGTGGTACATGCCTATGTTAGGAAGAGGACAATCTCGATGTACATGGATTTCATGCTGAATCTCCCTTTTAGGAGGCAAACCTATTGGTTCTTGAAACATCTCATGATGTGCATCAACTACATCATATAAATCTGATTTAAGATTGGAATCACAGTTTTCAAATGATTCATGATTCACATCAACCTTAGGCTTGATCATAAGAAGCACAAAACTCTTACTTGAATTAACTAGCCTTTTTACCTGTCCCACATTTACCATCGCTATATTTGCCTTCTTGTGATGTGCCCTGACAATGTACTCCTTGCCATCTTTGAAAAGATGATATTTATTTTCATGGCGATGGAAGATCGCTTTCCTGTCAAATAAGTAAGGACTTCCCAAAACAATTCCTGATATATCAAGCGGTACTACATCAAGTTCAACTGTGTCAATAAAGTGTGCAGTAATTGCAAAGCACGATATGCACTTTCTTGAGACTTGTAAATTTTCATCCTTGCATATCCATCCAAGTGGATAAGGCTTTGGATGTGGAATGGTGTCAAGTTTAATCTATTTGACCAAGTCTTCTGATATGAGATTAGCTTGTGACCCACTGTCAAACAGTGTGTCAATTTTTGTATGTTTTGAGACTACCCTCACATGGAACAATTCAATTCTTTCTTCCTCATTAGGATCTTGTACATGACAGATTGAAGTACTAGTACTTGCTTTAGTTTTAGTTTCCTTTCCCTTTATACTTTTCAAACCCATGGCTGCAATTTTGGTTTCATCCCCTGAATCATCACCTAAATCTTGAGGTGTAGTTGTAGTAGTTGTAGTTTTCTTCTTTCCTTTGTTTTTGTTAAACTGGTTTCTTTTTTTAGGATAAAGTTTCCAACACTTTTTCTCTTCATGGCCTTCTTTTGAACAGTGTTTACATATTACTTTCTCACCCTCCTTTTTGACAGATGCATTCTTTTTTCCTTTTCCCTTAAAGGTTTTCTCTTTGTTTTTCCCCTTAAAAGGCTTGTTTCTACCCTCATCAAAAGTGTTTTTCCCTCTAGTCTCTAAATGTGTAGCTTGTACACAAACTTCATCTAGACTAGTAGGATTGAACATAAGGATAGTATGTTTAAGGTAGTTGTGCAAACCACCTATATATTTCAGCAAAGTGTCTTGACTTTGTAAGTCTACCCCTAATAAGAGTGCTCTTCTCCTAAACTCTTGGGTGTAGTCTTGAACATTTTGTCCCTTTAGTTGTCTAAAGTTTTGCCAGTTCATTATAGCCTTCTATAAATGAGCAAGAGGATAAAATTGCTTCTTAATTGCAGAAATAAATTCAGCCCATGTTAAAGTAATCTTACCATGTTTCTTAATTTCATCCTTGGTCTTGGCTTCCCACCATACCAATGTTGCTCCATACATTCTTAAAGAGGCTAACTGAATCTTGGTGTCGTCATCTTGTAAGTTCTGTATCCTTAAATAAACTTCCAACTGTCTTATCCAATTATCAAGTTTCTTTGCATTGACTTCACCGTTAAATATGGGTAATTCAAATTTAACATCTAGCTTTAAAAATGGACTTTTTCCAAAAGATTTAAGCTTATGAGGTTGATTTACCGAGGTAGAGGATGACAATGTAGAGGAAGAGGATGACGATGGAGATGGTGGATCGCCATTTCCTCCATGTCCTTTCTTTGAATTATCATCACCTTTCTTTCCTCCTGAAGAGCCCTCTCCTTCCTTCTGATGTTTAGACCCTTCTCCAATCAACCTATCATTCCTTTCCTAGTATAATATTCTTACCATCTTAGTCATGTCCAAAAAATCTTTTATGAATACCCGTTCTTCTTTCTTTGGATCCATGTCTTTAGGGACTTCTCCTTCCCTTTCAGACATACTTGAAGCTTCTTCTGAGGCTATTGAGGGCAAATTAGAAGGTGGAGATAATGGCACCCTGGCCCTCCTTGGTTGAGGATTATCTTGTGCTCTAACCAATTGTCCTTTCCCTCTTTGAAGTTTAAGCCTGGTAAGCATTAAAACTTGCAAAACAGTCAAAAATATCTTTGCACAAAACTAATACTCAAAACTTGAGCTCTAATACCAACTAAAACTACTTGTATTTGTTGTTCAAGGTATTCATTTCCATTAAATTATATGTGCAAGCTGTTTTACATGTCTTGCAATTGAAACAAAGTGTTTTTGGTAAATTCCTTAGTCTTATGTGTGAAGGAGTGTTATTTATTTTTACTATTTAGCATATTAAATCTGAAAAACACAGCAAGATAAACCACATAATATAACATAGTAGCTGATAAGGCAGTTCACCCCTCTTGGGCTACATCCGCAGGGTCCAAGGCCCCCAAATGGGCATGTCCTTGCTCTTATTAGATACTAAAAATGGTTATACAGTGATAAGAAAGCCTAAACAAGAAAAATAAGCTGTGGAAATGAGTTCAGAACACAGAGAACAGTAAAGAATGGCTTTTGTTTCACCTCCAATGGCTAACCATAGCCCAATACAACTCCAACACTCCCTAGGCCCTAATGGCTCTCCAAGCTTCTCTGCTAAAAAATTACCTAAAGATCAGCTCTATTGACTTTGCAACCTGTACCATTGGCTCTGGAATTCTTAGAATACTCAAAATCAAAAAAAAAAATCGCTCAAAAAGGTTCTCCCTAGTGAAAGTTACGACCAACTGAAGTTTTGTCCAAGTTGGCCTAAGAAAACTCCACTAAACTTGGAGTAACAGAAGTTAACCCTGCGAAAATTGGCAAAAGCGCATAAAAAGGTAGACTCTGCCAAGATGACCGCCAAATGTTGACCGTAATTATTGGCTTAAACCGCATGCATGTGACCGCGATCTCCGGGCGATTAACGTTTGTTAAGGTTGGTGGTTAGGGAACCGTAACCTCCGGCGAAACTGTGTGCATGTGACTGGAACCTTCGACGGTATTCACGATTTGGGTTGGCGGGTGGTTAACAAACTTTCGGCTGACTGTGGTGTGACCATTCGCGGTCTACCCCCAACAGCTAACGGTTAACACCTTAAGTATCACCCGCGCCCTTGTTATGCTAAGAATTAATGCATAGGCGGGCTTGTGGGTTGGCGGCCACCAAACCGAGGGTCGATTCCTGCGAACACACAAAACATTTGCCACCATAAACCTACAGTCTTGGGGCCATGTGGTGGCCTCCGGGCAGGCCACGTGGCATTCATCAATTGGCTAGCAAAGAATATTTCATGGAATATTCCAAGGAATATTTCATGGAATATTCCAAGGAATATTCCTAGCATATTCTTTTTTTAATATTTGCCAAAGTCAAAAGTCAATCCTCGTCAAACTAATTTTTGAAGGAAATTGTAAACTTCAAACTTGAATAACTTTCACATACAATGTCGGATTTGAGTGTCGTTCACGGTTACAGGATCATATCGACAAGGCCTATCCTGTCGTTTAGGTTTCAACCAATTCTGAGAAATTCAAAATTTAGCATTTTTTCCACTTAGGACATGATCACCTGATCAACTATCCATGAAAAAAAGATGCTCATAGAGTTCAAGGGTTAGTGGGAAAAAATCTTGATAGGTCCATTCCATGGGCATACTTTGATAGTGCCTCGATGAATTCGTGTGGGAACAGTGGGGGTGGATTGATTCTTTATCTTTATCCTGATATCTACTTTCATATTTCTGTTGGTTTAGGTGTTTGATCGAATAACTCTTATGAATTTCTTGCATGTCGGAACCTTCTTGCTTTTGCCATAAAACAGGGTGTAAAACAGATACAACATTATGAATTTTCTAAACTTGTGATAAATTGGTTGAATGACACTCAAACTTGTAGGAATTTTCATTTATATTCTATTCTTAATGAAGTTATGAGATTAAAAAATATGTTCTAACGTTTTATATGTCGACA
>APFE030717479.1:91425-119671 GCA_000404065.3 Pinus taeda
GTACATAGTAAAGAAACACACTTTACCTAACTCTACACTAGACCAAGTTATACTTAACTATTTCCTATGTGTCAGAATATCCTAACATCTCTCTATCCAACTCTATCAAATAATAGCAAAAGTCATTGGAGTCTGTTTAAAGCCTACAGGTTTTAACCCCGTACAAAAATTACCTGCATAAGAATTCTAAATATTGAAAATAAGTAATGGTGAGAGCATAAAACATAAAATAGATATACACAGAGATTTTCCCCTAGATCCCAAAACCAAGACTACTAGATTGATTTTTCATTATATTCCTTTCAATGTTACAATACGTATATATACATATCGAAGCATCCATAAACCCCAATCCATTCACATGGATTAGAGCATAACCGTAGTTCCCTTGATCGGATCTACAATATACCATGGGTAGAAAACTATTATGCCCAAAACCATGTTTGAAAACCACGTACAAAACCATAGGTAGGTCTACCCACCTAATATAAGGTCCAAAAAAAAAAATCCTTTGGGCACTATCCTGGACCCCGTACATGGGGCTACCGCCCCCCTCAAACCCCCCAAAAGGGGGGGCTGCCACCCCCCTATGACCCCCCCACGCATGGGCCTAGTCGTGGAAAGAATATAACACACACCCAACGTTCTCCCACTTGTTGTTTTCTTTCCACGGGGGGCCATAGGAGAGCTTAGTCATTGGCCCAACCCTGCAACACCCGTTGCTTATCTACACCAAGATAACTTCTCAGTGCTCACAAACATTTTCAATACATCTGCAGTATTCTTCCAAGTGTCCACCTTTACCAGTAACACCTTTTTGTCCTCAACCATATCCCTCACAAAGTGATACTGAACATCATTTTTCTTTGTCTTTGAATGATAAGCAGGGTTCTTTAACAAGAAAATTGCACTTTGGCCATCACAGTCTATCCTTATAGCTCGTTGCACCAACCCCATACTTGAACACAATCTCTGCAACCAAACTGCTTCATTGCTTACATGAGTGGCTTACATGTCTTCTACATTTGTAGTTGAAAGTGCCACTGCAGACTGTCTCTTGCTCATCCAACTGACTGCACCTCCAAAGAGGCTAAACACATACCCACTTGTAGATCTTCTCTGATCCAAATCTCCAGCCTAGTTTGCATCAACAAATCCACGGATATCCAAAACTCTATCGAATCCTGGTCTTCCTTGGTAGTACAGACCATAATCACTAGTGCCACGCAAATACTTGAGAATTCGCTTCAATGTTGTCCAGTGCTCCTTCCCTGATTTTGACATAAACTTGCTCAATATTCTCATTGCATGTGCAATGTTTGGTCTAGTACAGACCATTGCATACATCAGGCTACCGACTGTACTTGTGTATGGAACACGAGACATGTCCTCTTTCTCTTCTTGTGTCTTGGGACACTGTTCAAGAGATAACTTTGCACCTATAGGAATAGGAACCTTCACTGGTTTATTATCTTGCATATTAAACCTCTGCAATAATGTCTCGACATACTTCCTCTGGTTTAACCAGAGCTTCCTTTTTGCTGATCTCGTTTAATTTCCATGCCTAAAATATAGTTTGCAGCACCAAGATCTTTCATGTCAATTTTGGAGGACAATTGGGTCTTCAATTCCTAGATAATTTCTTTGTTATTTCCAATCAACAACATATCATCCACATACAAGACCAAATGAATAATGTGATCACCACTTAATTTTAAATATACACAGTGATATGCTTTGCCTCTGGTGAAGCCAAGTCCTTGTATATATGTATCAAATTTTTGATACCATATCCTTGGTGACTGTTTTAACCCATGCAGAGAATTTTTTAACCTGCATACCAATTCTTTCTTACCCATCACCGCAAAGCCTTAGGGTTTCTTCATGTAGATCTCTTCTTCCAAATCCCCGTGAAGAAATGATGTTTTCACATCCATATGTTCTACCTCAAAATAAAAAACAGCAACAATAAATAAAAGTAATCTAATAGAAGCTATCTTGGCAACAGGATAAAAAATATCACCAAAATCAATTCCCAGCACCTGGGAATAACCTTTTGCTACTAATCGAGCTTCGTATTACTCCACCTTGCCTTTTGCATCCATCTTCTTCTTAAACACCCATTTGCTATCAATGGGTTTCCTTCCAGCCGGCAACTCCACCAGATCTAAAACCTCATTTTTGTGCAAAGATGTCATTTCATCAACCATGGCCTCTTTCGAGAGTTCCTCATCCTCTGAATCTACTGCTTCCCTAACAGTTCTAGGATCATCATCAATAATTGATAAAGAAAAATTTGAATAGAAAACAGTTGGACTATACCTTTCTAGTTGCCTTCTTTCTTGAACTGATCTTCTCACAACTGGAGTTTGTGGCTCTCATCTTCTGATTCCTCTTCTGATGTACAGTCTGATTCCTCCTCCTTTAACTCAAAATCTATCTTTTTATATTCCTTTAATAGGGCTTCATGTTTAAGAACATCTTTCACTTCTCTAAACACCACATCACGACTATGCACATCCTTCCTTGTTTTTGGGTTGCAAAGCTTATAACCTTTTAAACCATCCATACATCCAATAAACATGCACATTTCAGATTTACTATCCAACTTGGTTCTTCTATCCTTTGTAACATGTACATATGTATCACATCCAAATACCCTCAGATGTGAAAGAGAAGTTTTATTACCAGTCCATACCTCTTGTGGAGTCTTATCCTCCAATGCTAATGAAGGTTATCTATTGACCAGGTAACATGCAATCTCCACCGCCTCTACCCAAAATTCTTGTCCTAACCCGACACCACTAAGCATGCTTCTTGCCTTTTCCATCAACATCTTGTTCATTCTTTCTGCAACTCCATTTTTCTAAGGTGTGTATGGAGTAGTCTTTTTCCGTGTTATACCACACTTCTTACAGAACTCCTCGAATTCCTTCTTGCAAAACTCTCCACCGTTATCTATCCTCACTACCTTTACTTCTTCTATGTCTTGTTTTCCACCAAAGCCTTAAAATCTTTAAACTTGTCAAAGACTTTAGATTTATTCTTGAGGAAATATATCCATGTATTCCTTGAGAAGTCATCTATAAATGATACATAGTACACAGAATTACCCAATGATGGAACTGACAAAGGTCCAAACACATCACTATGCACAAGCTCTAGTATTTGTTTCATCGTCTTAGCACTAGAGGAGAAACTCGCCCAATCTTTCTTCCCATGTACACAATTTTCACAAAAATCAAAATCTAGAGAGAAATTAGACATACCATTACCATGAAGTATTCAAAGTCCCTTCTCTCCAATATGTCCAAGCCTTTCCATAACATGGTCTTTTCTCCAGAGACCACTACATTTTTTGCTCCACTTTCAAGAACCACAGAACTATTGCACTCATCAATAACAGTGTTACCATGAAGCTTGTACAGAGTTCCAATCCAAACTCCTCACATTAATACCAGTGCTCCCCGAACCATCTTGCATGTATCTTTCTCCAACACTATTTTTACACCTGCATCATCTAGCTTTATTACAAAAATCAGATTTCTGGCTAATGTAGGAATATGCAAAACACCCGGAAGTGTTCTAATCCTTCCACCTTGCAACCTTAACTTGAATTTTTCGTGACTGGCGATTTTTTCCTTCATGACATCCCCTAAGAAGACATCACCACCATCATATTGATCATACTCACATAACCACTCCCTTTGGGGAGTGAAGTGAAAGGATGCACTTGAGTTAATTAACCATGCCTCATGATCTACATGTGTACTTGAAGAAGAAGCCAAGTACACGTCTCCACTTTCATCTGAGGTGGTTTTTTCCTCTGCAGAAGGACCATCATCAGATCCCTTTCCTTCCTCAGGCACTTCAGATCTACATTCCTTTTTAAATTTCCCTTCCTTTTGACATTTCTTGCACACCTTTATAGCTTTTCTTGGATATTTAGATGTCCTTATAGATTTAGATCTCTCACTCAGGGATTTATTTTTGTTTCTGTTCTAGGACCGTCCTCGTACAGACAAGGCATCACCATTTTGGACCTTCGTATTTTTCCATCTCATATCCTTCGACAGCAAGGATGAGACTATTTCATTAAACTGCAAGGCAGTTGCATTGCTACCTATTGCAACAACCATACTATCCCACGAATCTAGTAGAGAACACAACAAACTGATGCACTTATCTTCATCTGAAGTTTTTATATGAACAGATAACAAATAGCTTACCATGGTATTAAAGGTGTTTAGATGCTCTTTCACCAAGTCTCCACCCTTCATCCTCAGGTTATATATTTTTTCTTGTAGGAACAGTTTATTCACCAGAGACTTAGATTGGTACAAAGTCCCTAACTTGTCCCACAAAGCCTTTGTCGAAGCTTCCCTTAACACATTCACAATATTGAATCTGAGATACACAATTGTATTGTGCTCTTTACCTTCTGATCCAACTTTGCCTAGTTTTCAGTTGACATTGTCGTTTGTTTAGTACCTGGATCTACCACGATCCACTGATCTTTATCCACCAGCAGATCTTCCATCTTGAGTTTCCACAACTCAAAACTCTGACCAATAAATTTCTCGATCTCTATCTTTCCATTGCTCGTCATCTTCTTTCACCACGAGAATTGATCCCGCAGATCTCCCACTGAACAGGGTCTACCACAGGCCCGAGAAAAACCCCTCAGCAAAGGTGTCCCCTTGAAGACAAAACAACTCTAATACCAAATGTAGGTTTTAACCCCGTACAAAAATTACCTGCATACTAATTCTAAAAATGGAAAATAAACAATGGCGAGAGCATAAAACATAAAACAGATATACACAGAGATTTTCCACTGGATCTCAAAAGCAGGACTACTAGATTGATTTTTCATTATATTCCTTTCAATGTTACAATACATATATATACATGACAAAGCATCCATAAAACCCAATCCATTAACCCTGGATGTTCTAGTATTTCCCTTGACCGGATCTAAAAAATACTATGGGTTGTAAACCATCATGCCCAAAACCATGTGTGAAAACCATGCACAAAACCATAGGTAGGTCCTCCCACCTAATATAGGGTCCAAAAAAAAGTTTCCCCGGGCCGCTGCCCCAGACCCCGTAGAGGGGCACTATCGCCCCTCTCAAAAAGGGGTGATTATAAAAGTCAATCGTTCCAAAGCATATGACAAAATCCGTTGGCTACATATTCATATCCTTATAACCCATCCGGGGTTTAGAATGGGGTTTATTAATTGGGTAATGGGATGTATCTCAAATGTCAGTTTCGTAGTCCTAATCAATGGGGAAGCCACCCCTTTCTTGCATAGCCAAAGAGGCCTTAGACAAGGATGCCTACTGTCTCCACTCCTCTTCTAGCAGTCGAAGGCCTCAGTCAACTGATACTAGAAGAAGGGAGAAGAGGAGATCTAAAATGCATTGGAGTGGCTATAAACCTACATATCACTCATTTACTGTTTGTTAGTGATATTCTCTTATTGAGTGACAGAAGTAGAAATGTTATACAACAAATTAAATAAATTCTCGATATGTTCCTAGTTGCTACAGGTATGTGCATCAATTTCCATAAATCATCTTTGATCCTAAAAGGTTTCTCAAGGACCGAAATCATGAGGATCACAGTGGTTCTCCCGTTTGAAGCAAAGTCGATGAAGGACAGTTTCAAGTACCTGGGATTTCATCTTAAGCTAGACACGTACTGGAAACAAGACTAGTACTTGCCAGTGGCAAAAATTGAAAACTGGATAAAACGGTGGAGTTATAAATGGTTGTCAAGAGTGGGAAGGTTGGTGTTGATTAAGTCGGTCCTTATGGCCATACATGTATATTGGACTGCATTAACATGGATTCCCAGAGGAATTCTCTATCAGATAAGGAAAGTATGCAGCGTTTTTCTATGGGCCGGATAAAAGGAGGATTCAGTGTTGCCATGGGTGGCCTAGGAGAAAGTAGCTAGACCAGAGGAATGGGGAGGGTGGGGCATAAAATATCTTATAGCCTTTACATCTTCACTTGTAGAAAAATTGGGGTGGCGTCTTATATCAATGGAAAAATTGTGGACAACGGTCGTCAAAAGGAAATATATTGATCCAACTCCAATGGATGAATGGTTGAGGAACCCAGATAAGAAGTCACCACATGCCTAATTGGTATGGAAGGAAACTATGAAATCCTTTAGGATCATAGAAAAAGGTTTGGCCTGACACATTGGGAATGGAGAGAAGCTCAAAGTAGGTATGGACATGTGGGTAGGTTGAAATGAGGGCTATGGACACTCTCAAGACTTTGTCTTCTTGAACCAGATTGAGAAGGAAGGCCAGTCAACAATATGGCATCAAGCATGGAAATGAGCGGAGGATATGAAAATGGAGCCCCTATGGATAGAGGAATGGCAGACTACATTAGAGAGCTCCGAAGAATAAATGTCTGACTAAGGGATCGTTGAGACATTCATAGATGGGTTTATGCTTCGACTGGAAAATATTCCCATAAGTTTGGCTACAGTCACCTAATGGTAAGAAGGGCATGGGGTGCACCGGAGTGGTGGTTCAAACCTCCCTGGAAATTAAAAAGTCCTACAAAATCAATAATTTTTTTCTGGTGCACCATAAGGAACCAAATCCCAACATGGTATAACCTCCAGAAAAGGAACAAGATGGGTCCAGATTGGTGCACTCTTTGCAAAAGAAAGGAGGAATCAGTACAACATCTATTTTTAAAGTGTCCATTCAGTAAAAGAACTTCGGAAGAAACATTGAGATTACTGGGGAAGAATCAGGCTTGGGGTGGGGAAAATATTGGCGAACCCTGGTAAAGATGGTGGGATGAGACTCAGGGGCAAACACGAAAAATATCCCGCTATTAATCTCATGGGGCCTCTATTTGGCTCATAACATGAGTATTTTCAAGGACTTGACACCTTCTCATGTTCCCTTTGTAGAAAGTGCCTCAATCTATGCTCTTATCTCTTTACCAAACACGGTCAAGGTAACTAAGCAAGAGAAGAACAGGTCATGGGAGCTATACCATGGGCTTATTTCGACAATGCATTTGATCCACATAACATTTATGGTGCAGTCCTCACCATTCACATCAACAATCATAAAAGTCTAAAAGCATCGGTGATCCTTGGCTCAAGATCAAATAGTTTTGCTGAACTTCAATCCTTAAAATCGTTATTTGGCTAGCTTATTCAGAAGGGGATGGGATCAACCCAGATCTTTGGAGACTCACTGAATGTTGTAAAATGGTTTAATGGAGTACAAAGATGTCAAAACTATATTTTGGTTCCATTATTAGAAGAAGTTTTATATTTGAAACAACACTTTGTTTCTATAACTGACTGTCACATTTACAGGGATCGGAACACAATTGCAGACCTCCTTTCTAAGGAGTGTGTACAACATGCTATGGGGAACTGGCACATAACAAAAGTAGACAAGGATTTGATCCGTGTGTCGGATCAACAACCATTCTTCCCATGATCAAGAGGGGAAGCTCATTTCAAAAATTCAAATGCTCTGCACAAGATATAGTTTCTTTTGTTTTTTATTCCGTCTTGTTGCTACAGGGGATAAAACTTGATGTTGTTTTTAAAACACTGATTTTTGTATTTTTGTACAAACACTATGTTCTTGTTTAGGTTGTTTTCCTCAAAAAAGGGGAAGCCTAAGACAAGGATGGTGCAGAATACCATTTGTTTTATCATAAAGTTCTCCAAGTATATTTAGCAATCTATTTTTTTTGTGTTGAAAGCACATTAGGAGCAAAAATTAGATATGTAATCTTCTAAAAGTTATAGTAGACATATAGAGCTTTAGAGGACCATTTCATATATTTCTCATATAAAAAAATTATAAGAAAAAAACAATTGGTTTATGTAATATACCAATACATTTTTCAAAATTTAAATTCAAAACATATGTCATCTATCATACCACTGTTTAGAGTGGATTCTACCATTGTTTCTAGATAGATTATATAAGACAACCATTATCAAAAAAATATCCCGAAATGAAAACTTTCAAAACAATGAGAATGCTTCATCATAACTGCCATTTTCATGCTCAAAAAAGGTCCTCAGAGCAAATTATATATGTCAACTTAATGTGTCCTTCTTTGATTTGATTATCTCCCATATATGTGTAATGCATGTAATCTGGTGCATCTGCAAGTCCCTTCTTCGATAAAGTTTTTGTTATAGTATTGGCCTCCCTATAAATATGTTAGAAGGTAATCTGGCTGAAGGTGTGGGTATTCCAGCCATGTAAATGAGGAGTGAAGGCACTGTTTGTTTTGATCCCATCAATAAGTGTTTTTGAAACAATGTATATGTGTATATTAGTAATGGCCTTTTTCCTTGGAGAACCAAAGTAGTCTCATAGGGCCAAAATATCTACCCAGTGTATTCGTTCTAGTACCTGCAAAACATGAAATTTTATAATGTGACATGTGATCTATCCTTAGCCAAGCTCCACGCCCACATTACCCTCGTTGTGCTGCTCCATCAAAGTATCCTGCATGATAAGTAACATATGGAAGAGAATTTCGGATTGAGAGGTCTTTAATTTTCTACGTGTCAGCTTCAAGTGTGTCCAGCCAAGTCCCAACCTTAGAAGTGATCCCGTAGATATCAATAACGTGATTCTCAAATATAAGGCCATTCCTGGCCTTCCATATCTCCCAGAAGATGTAAAGTGGTAAGGTATGTAGTCAGCCCCCCGTTCCATCCACCTCAATGTTGATTGATTCCCATCACCTAAATTTCAAAAAGCTAGCGTTTTAAGTTTTCTCAATAATATTTTCTTTGTAGATTAAGCTGCGCCCTTCAAAGAAATACAAATAAATGAAAACTCCCATGAACATGAAAATTTGGATTCTATCGCTGGATCAGCACTGTTGTAATAATTCTGGAAATACTTGTTCCCATATGAAAATTTGGATTCCATTCTCGGATCCGCCCTCTAATGATAGATTCATCGGATCAGCCCTGTTACAATAGTTTCACAAAATACATATTCCCAGATGAAAATATGGATTCCATTGCTGGATCAACCATGTTATGATAGTTTCATTGGAGAAATGAGGGGCATACATCTTTCTCCATCAACTAATTTCCCCAAAATATCTTTCACGAAGGCTCCCTCTTAAAATTGAGATCTGCCCATCTTTAAGCATCACCTCTTCATCAAGCTTTTCCACTTTCTTTTCGAGTTCTTCCACTCCTTTAACACATCTATACCATTCATCTTCTAAACCCTCAATTTTCCCATCCTTCGCTTTCAGCTCAAATTCCAAACCTGCCACATTGTGGATTGCACTGCCAAGCAGATTCTGCAGCCTTTCCAGTTCATTCTTGGAAATCTTCTGACTCCGTCGCAATGACACAACTTCTTCTTTTAGTTGTTCCACTTGAAGCTCTCTTGAACATAATTTTTCTCCCAGAAGTCTGCACCTCAAATTTTGGGCTTTAAGCTCTTCCTGCACCTCACTCGATTGCTGTTCATTGGATGAAAATGAAGGCCAAAGCTCTTCATGATCTGACAGCAAAGCTGAATCAATACTTTCCATGTCTTCGGAATCAGTGCAGGTCATAGAGGCAGTACTCAACAGTTCTTGTTGGGATTTTGTGGTCATGTTATCATTCTTTACTTTTTCTTGCGGTGTATCTTGTAGCACAACTTGTCTTAATCCACTAATAAGATCCTCCTGATCGTTGCACATTCTTTGTAATCTTATAACTGAACCCTGTAGAGCATAATTTTCCACTTCCTTTTCATCATAATGTCTCTGGATTGACTGTAGATTATCCTCTACTTCCTTTGTTCGTTGGCAGGACTCTGCCAAGGATTGTCTTAGCCCTGTAATTTCATTCTCGGCCTCCATTAATCTTGTCTTAAGCTCAGTGGACTCTCCAACCTGGGTAAATTCCTTGTTATT
This sequence comes from Pinus taeda, assembly GCA_000404065.3. Taxonomy (NCBI): domain Eukaryota; kingdom Viridiplantae; phylum Streptophyta; class Pinopsida; order Pinales; family Pinaceae; genus Pinus; species Pinus taeda. The sequence goes on from APFE030717479.1 coordinate 101,376, forward strand.
CAAATGTGAAACTTGTCTTTGCAGAGCAACATTTTTCTCCACGAAATCTTGCAATCGATCTTTCCATCGCTTTTCTTCCATCTTGATCTTGGCCACCTCATCCTCCCACTCTTTCTCTAATCTTGATTGCAGTGCAATCTTCTCCTTTTCAAGAGCTTCCTTGGCAGCGCACCTTTCTGCTATTCTGCTTCTTGTTTCACAGGCTACTTGGAGCAAAAGATTTCTCTTCTCCTGAAGAAGCCTTTTAACTTTAAGCTGCAATAATTTTACATTCCCATTTTCTGATTCTGCCTTCCTGTAAGGACTCACTTTTACTGATGATTTTGTTAAATATTCCATGTCATCCAGCAGCAGCAATTGAGCTTGCTCCTCTGCTGCCCTAGCTTTTCTTTCCAACTCTTCATCAGTACTATTGTCATAGCCATGACATGTTTTTAGCCTGTCTCTATCGTCCTTTTCTTGCTTTTGTGTCAAATTAATAGCGACGTCATGTTCACTTCTTGAAGTGCAGGTGAGAAGAGGAGATTTCCCTTTGTTCTTCAACTCAGATGCCTGCAATGACTTTTTATTCAAACTCCCTTTCAGCTGCGGATGCCAACAGCATTTGTTGATGTCCACTGTATTGGCAGTAACCGAATTAGTCATGCGTTGCTGCTTTTCATCTTTCTTTACAGAGTCGGGATCACTGCTGGTTGAGTTTGGTACCCTGGAACTACTTTTACTCGACAAAGATCGAAAAAAATTCTGCATCTTTGTATAGTAACTGAGAGCGCAAGATATATGCAGTCTGAACACCCAGCAGCCTTGCCGAAACTTCGACAGTGTGTTTTGAAGTATATAATAATACAAAGAAAGGAAGAGAAGTAAATATTAATAGGAACCAGGGATTTATTTCGAAAGGGTATACAGTTTACCGTTGGGTCGGCTGGCTCTCAAGCCTCCCTACAAATTATTCTCAAATTATGCTCTCTTACAGTCATCTTCAGTGCAGTCATAGTGAGTATAAACGATATGCAAGCGATAAGCTTGCAATCACAATTGTCCTCCATCACCAGGTCCAAATTACAAACAATCTTTATACATATGTTCAGAGGGTAAACTTAAAGTTTGCACGACTCCATTTCAACAGAAGACACAGTAGTTGTGAACAGGCTCACCTTTGAGGGCTGCAGCCAATAGTTGTGAACAGGCTCACCTTTGAGGGCTGCAACCAATTGGGGCTGAAGCCCGATAGAATTTATATCTATTAACTTCCATCCTGCTCCGGTCATCGAATATAGGGCCACCATTTGCTAATGTCAGGTAAAGAATCAAAAGTTGCGCCGAGGGCTCTACGACTTTGAATTTCAGCTGAACGAAAACGGTTGGGAGAATCCATTTGTATGGCCTGATTTGTATTGGTATTCTCGTCCTGCTTTGTAAAAACTTCGCTACCGAATTATAGTAATTTGTTTCCCATGGATTTATTACTTTGGCCAAAATGGCAATCCACGCCATCCATTTGTTACTTCTTTGTTACCTCTTTTATCTGATATTCCATTTTATTATGAAATTGTCGTGCTTTCTAAGAAGCTTTGGCCTCCGGAACGAATTCCAACCCGGTAGATTCATTATTTATTTTCTATTTTGCTTTTAAATTTTGTTTCAACTATTCCTTAATATAGTTTTTTTTCCTTTTTATTCAATTACTAATTACTATTACACAAACATTCCATAAATACATAATTCTTTTCGTTGTGCTTTCTGTTCATGGCAGTGTTGATCCAACGCTCCCGTGTGTTTCGTGGCATGTGCTTAACTTCGAACTCGAGACCTTTGGCTCCGATACCACTTGTTGGAGTCACGATTGCCTTTACACCAAAACCCACAGGGGTTAGTAAATAGACATATTGCTAGATTTAAGCACATACCAGGAAACACACAAGAATATTAGATCAACACCACCATTAACAAAAAACACAACACCTTTTACATCACTTAATCTTAATATCTCCCCGTAATCATCCCTTAGCTTCATCATATTGCCATTTTATTTTTTAGCTCACTCAAAGATGTCAATTCAATATCATTAACCTTTTTAGATCTCATTCTTTTTTCTTTAATGTCAAACTCAAATGGTTCAAAATGATATTAACCGTGTATTTTTTTACTAAATTTCGTCTCTTTAGGACTTTATTCTATACTTTATACTTCATCATTATTAATGAAATAATATGGCAAAGATAAATCCATAAATGGTACTCTACATAGCAATCTAGTGGGTTTCATTATAACGAGAAGAAGTTTTGAGTTATTTTAAAACAACTAAGGAAACCAAATAGTAACCTGTTCCCCTTACAAGGGCCTTAAAATTTTCAACTATAAAATTATATAATTTGAAATATTCAATTATTTTATATTGCTCAATGAAATCTAAAATTTCAATTCATTATATTCACATTAAAATTTATTTTTTTAATTTAAATAAAAAATAGATATAATTTATGTTTGTGGAAAATTTTAATCCTATTATATAGGAGAACATTGATACCACACATATACATTTAACTAAATTATATTCTTACTCTTGAATTTCGTATATGTAGTTATGTCAAAATAATTGAAGAAATTAATTGATTGATTCAAAGCATCACCAACTTACATAACCAATTCCACCTAATCATGGTTGTCTATTGCATTTCAGTGCATGTTCCTCTCTTGAGTTCCCTCATCTACATATTGGTAACTACTATATGTTGGAGGAGGCAATGGCTATATTCTTTTAGGACCATAACAACTTGACACCATGTGCTTTAAGAGTTGGATGATAATCTCTTTCTCATGCACTTATTTCCACCAATTCTTTAATCGTAAACTACCATGGATATTCCACTAGACAAATGAAAATTTATAAAAATATGAGATCTATACTATGAGAGTTAATTTTCCTTAGATTTATTTATTCTTTGTTTGTGCATGTAATATATAAATATAGAAAAGAGAGAACAAATCAAAAATCATTCACGAACCACAATACCACCAAGATATAACGTTAGAAACTATTTTGCAAGAAAACTCAACTAGAGGGTTATGTTGCTCTACCACAATAACACCATGATATAACCTTGGAAACTCTTTCGCAAGAAAACTCGACTGGAAGGTAAGGCTTCTCTACCACAATAACACCAAGATATAACCTTGGAAACCCTTTCACAAGAAAACCCAATTGGAGGGTAAGGTTGCTCTACTCTCTCTATTGGTGTTTGTGTAGAAGGTAAGGGATGACTTGGTAAGATTAGGAAGGCCTTGCATGCTCACAAGGTAGCACCCTTGAAGTGATATGTGGCATTGATTTCGACGTCATCTACCACATGTAGATGTATAGACATGTTGACATGGCACTAGTATCAAAAGCTTTTAAAAACCATATATTGGTGTCTTTGACTAACAATAATACTTCTTATATCTTCAAAAAAATCTCTGTTATTGAATTGATCTCTCCTCTAGCTGAATCGAACTACCTCCTTAATGATCTGCACAAGCCCTTGCATAGCCTCTTTGGGGAACAACTCAACCTATCTTAGTTGACTCTTATGGCACTCGAAAATCCTTTGGAATCACTTTGTTGTTGCTCCTCAATCTCTGCTACTCGATATTTGGCTTGAATTCTTCCCTAGTTGAATCTCTGCTCTTTGGGAAGTTTAATCTGCCTAGATTTTCCTCTCACTCTATATGTCTATCTCTATCCCCATTGTCTTGCTCTTATAATCTTCCGTTGGTGAACCAACGACCATGATTAGCTCCCCATCAATGGCTAAGATCATCTCAAACTCAATATGTATGAGTTTTTAGAGAATTTTCACATTTCCTTAATTAATTACTATTAATTAACCAGTGTTCCTAAGTTAGACTTAGGAAAATTTAATATATCATCAATTAATTTAATTAAGGTGTTTCACAAGCTTATCTCGCAAAACAGTTTTTGGGTTTTGAATGTTTCATTTTCTTAGCCTCTCTAACACAAATCAAGACTAGAACACATGTTTGGTGCTATAAAAAATAACAACAGGTAGACTCACTCTTGGTATGAGGTAAGACCTCGTCTGGCTACACCTCATTGTCACGGCATGAGGAATATGGTTGGCTTGACCTTTGTTGATTGGTAGTGGAAGATAGGTCAGAGGTCCCTAGAGACATGGAAACAGGGTGATAAAAACTAGATGCAAAGTCCATTGATATAATGCATGTAAAAGTTATAGGAGATAACCTACATATAAGGTAATGTTATGATACAATTATTAAATGTCTATTGTTGTTGATTATGCCACCTCAATGCATGACACCACCTATTCTTCCAATGCTTGGGTATCTTCCTCGGCCACATAAGGGAACAAAACCATGATAAAAGGGAAATAAAAGGAATGACCTCTCAACCCAAAATTTGAAAGAAAGACCTAAAGTAGCTTTAGACCTGTTGACCTTTTTGTATTATTTATACCAATAGAGCTTTGGATTTTCAATCCTAAAATCAAACAACAATCCACACAATGAAATCAAACAAGAAAGTATAAGATTTCATCTCCAAAGGCCACACAATTGGCATGTATAAAGCACCTCAAGAACCTAGCCAATATAAACATGAGCGAACATGATAGTAAAATAATTACTTACTTTGATAATGGAATTATAATCATATTAATGATTTATGGGTGGTGCAATTTACAGAAGGAGAAATGCAAGTGAAATTGGTTGATGCAAGAACGCAGATGTGGGAATGTGGATGCAGGTTACATGAAGATTTTTTAAGTTTCTCATTCCCTCTTGTAAGCAGCAACCCACATCACCAAAAAATGGCTAAGTAGTAGTGAATTCTTGGTAAGTAATGGAGGTGAAAAGTGTTATAAAAGATCTCTTCGCACTTGCAAATAGTGGATAAAGAAGTATTGAAATATTATTTATTTAGAAAAAATGGTCTAAATATAAATAATAAAGTTTAGAATGAATAATGAAGTCAAAAAGTGGGTAATAAATTATTACTTATTTTGGCTAAATTGTTTTAAATTAACATAAACTAATAAAAGAAAATAAGTTGTAAATAAATAAAAGAAAGTAATGCTTACGAATATGTTGTAGTGGCTAAAACCACCCTCCAAAATTTTGCCTTAGACTATTTTGGAGCCTCCCTACCAACCTTCATAGCAGCTTGCCTTGCTTCGTCAAATCCTCAAGTTTCAATGTGTTTCTTGCTCAAAGGCAGTGTGTCGATCACAGTTTGATCTTTTACCTTCACAAGTTGTTCACCCGAACTTGGTCCAGTAGTAGGCTGAGCAGCTTCCCAGTGAAATTTGTGCATTCCTAGAAGGCAACCAGCCTTTCCCTCCAGGAATTACGCAATTCCCTCTAACAGCCTGTTGGGCTCCAGGATTGCGCAATCCTGCCAACAGGATTTCTGAAATTTTTCCCATCAACAGGTAGTTCAGTCTAGGATTTGCGCAAATTTGGGCAGCAGTCAGCCACTGGGCCTAGAAATTGCGCAATCCCCTTGGGCAGTCAACCCAGCTCAGTCAGAAATGCACATTTTTCTTCAGCAATTGAGCAGTCACTTACATGTGCAGCTAAGTTGACCGATACCCTCCGAGACTAAGCAAAACAGGCTTGCATGCATAAGCTCCTTCTCCCAAGGCAGCATGCAAAGGCATCCCTTTTTGCATGGATCTATGTTTAGCAGTTGGAGGTTACATGCAAGGAGTAATTTAGAAACCTCCCTCCAAATGTCGCTTCCCCTAGATTTGTGGCATGCGCGTCATAACCTTGATGTTATCAAAACTCATCAACCGGGCACTCCAGAGCTCATTCCATCAACCTTGTAGCTCTGACATCCCACATCACATCTAGGAGCAGTCAGCACATTCAACTCAATTGTTATGGGGTAAGCTCACTTCCCATGCCCTACGCTACATTTCTGTCACTTTTTGTGTATTCGCTTGTGTGAGTGTTGTTTGCTTGATTTCTTTGAACGCCTGTTGTCTTTTACATGTATTCTAGCTTGTCCTAGCTCTGTTCAATTTTCATTGCTATCTCACTGTTGTCGCATGCATGAAACTGCTTTGCATGGACGTTTGCCCAACCGGCGAACGACCTCGCCCACATACATGTTGATCTATTTGCTCAATCTTCCATTCATGTTTTGCATGCACTATTTATCACTTTTGTTATCACTAAGTGTCGCCATGCATTTCATCGACTAACTTGCCTCTAGTTTCTCGTCAGCGAGTCGAGCCAACTTTGGCCCAGTCTCTACCTTTACCAAGGGTGCATTGCGCAATATGGAGAAGGAAGGCTTACCTTCCTCTCTATATTTGCGCATTCTAGCCCAACACTATCCTCCTGGGCTGAATTGCGCATTTCTGGAGGTCAATGGTTGCTTGGCCCAAAAATTTGCGCAGATCTGCCCTTGGGCCAGCAGTCCTTCCCAACTGGGATTACTCATTGCGCAATCCCAGCAGCCAACTGCCCGACTAGACTGTGCATTCCGCAATTCCAGTAGTCAGTAAATCTCCCAACAGCCCAAACTGTGCCTCGTGTAGTCTTGGCAGTCGGTCTCCCGACCTCCCACCTAAAATTGTGCAACCTTCATGAACATTCACCCAGGTATGTTGCAAGTCAGTTCTCATGTTCATTTTGGTTTTTGACTGACGGATTCCATGCTATGAGTGTTGCCATGTCTCCAGGTATCACAGGTGTTCATCTACCTCTCAGCAGTACAGGTACAATGGTTTCCAAGAGAGCAGAGACAAAGGCACCGTTCAGAGCACGCTTGGGGATGCAGTCAATGAAGTGTCCATGGGCTTACCTACTCACGAAGACATCAAGTTGTTCGTGGACAAGGACATCAAGCACTAGCATTAGATTGAGCAGCATCATGAATAGCAGCTAAAGGCATCATACTGAATGCAATGAACATAGTGAATGAAGCAAACGTAGTGAATGCAAGAGGAAGATTGTTGACAACATAGAGGCAAAGCAAAGTTACAAGATTATGCGGGTCCATTGATAATGAAAGCAACTTTTGAGACTCATGCTATGAAGTGACAACGCGATATGAAGATCACGTGAAGGCAAAAGATGGAACAAAGGAGTTGCATGTGCTAACGCAGCAACTCAGGAAGAACATGAAGTTGCACAGACACACCAATGAGTTGCAGCAAGAATGTGAACAGTAATGGGTGCAACATGCACTCACAAATGAAACTGCGCCAGCACAAGTTGAGGATCCATCCCAGCAGCTGAGACATAGCAAACATGGTGAGCAGTGTTGTTGATCTCATGCAAAGGATCTAGTAGCATGCATGGCATTAAGCACACGCATGCAATACAACCCATTCAACACACTCACCAAGGCGAAGACAAGAAGCAAGTCCAAATGGGGCTGAACATGCACTTCGGCAAGTTGATGTGCATGACCACCAACACACACTTGAAGATTAGCATGAACACTATGCATCAACGTTTGTCAGTTCAACCGTACCCAAGAAGACCATGTGCATGTTAGCAAATGAGTTGGATGAAGGGGTTGAACCAATGCACTAGTTGCAACAGAGGCAAGAGTTCGCTTCAGCAAGATGTCACCATGAGGTGCATGCACACCATCACAAATGACCAAGCTTGGCATCATCTCACCAGCCTCACCATCACAAACATGTCAAAGAGTTGGTCTCACCACGGCGGACCGAGTGTTAGTGATGTCTTGCAAGGTTTGGTCAAGCCACGTTGTCTCCCATGAGTACATGTGCATTGTAATGTGAGTCATGTCAAGTGTAAGTCGAGTGTCAACAGTTGGATGTAACAGTGATAGAGTAGGTGAAGAGTCATGAGGGTAGTTTAACTGTCACAAAGGGTAATGTCAAAGGTCACCCGACCCTTTGCTATAAATAGTCCCTCATAACTCATTGTATAGGATTTTGGTCAGCCAAGCTTCTGCTAAGACTATCTTGAAGAAGGCTTGGACAGTCTTGTAACGCACCTTGGCTTCTCCATTGCACGGAGCTAGTACATCTCCTTGGAGGAGCAGGCGGATGTGGATGTAACATTCTACTGATAGGGATAGTAGGTTTACGAGGTGTATTATATGATTGTGACTTACACTTCTTTATATAATAAAAGCCAACACATTTTCATGCATTTGTTGTTATTATAGTTGGACTGCTCTAGTTGCTTTAATGATATATGTTTTTTAACTAACGTACTTGTATATGAACTGATTTGTATGAAATTATATGAATCTTGTTGTTAATGTGTTGCATATGTTGTTAATGTTGTCACCGTCTGTGTCGACTGCTCTGCCAGACATCAAACAAACCTTTCTCTAAACCTTGATATATCAACTGTCACACTCGTCTCGGACTGGTATGTGAGTGTTGTTTGTGTTATCTTACCTTTTATGTTGTGATTATTTCGTCCGTGTTCACTGGTCTGCCGAAAGTTGTGCATGTCCTTTGTGTTGTGTGTTCCTAGTCGATTTGGGACTGATCCCTTTCAACCTCGAACTCACCTTCACCTTCCTCTCTCTTTGAAGTGTTGGAACCTCCCACACTCATTCCTTGACTCACTGCATCAGTCACAACATTGCTACTGACACAGTTATCTTACTTGCCTCTGTGTGACATCGCAATCAAGGCATTACCTTACGACCCACTGTTGGGACTCCTACACCAAACGATTTGAGGTCTAATTGGGACTTCTTACGAGGGAGATCCCCTTGACATGTTGGTGGGTCCAACACCATCAACATTTCTAGTGCTAGAAGGAGGGCCTGATGACAAGCAGTGTCCTCTCATCCAATTTTGAACCTTTGCATATCTTTGATGGAATCTTGCATTCTTCTTCTTCTGAGGTGTTTTTCGAATCGTGAAGATGTCTCCATCTCAGGGAAGCTTTTCAATCTCTTTTCCACTCACACATATGATGTTGAAGGCGAAGTGGCATGGCCTGAGCACTTACGTAACTTCATTTCCATGATTTATGAGGAAGATGATTTTACTAACCAATAGTTCAGTCTGCTACTTGCATTCACACTTTGTGAATCCCCATTTCATTGGGTAGTTGGCCAATTAGCTGACATTGTGCACTCATGTCAACACTTCTGTGTTCTTATTGAAGACACGTTCCATCTTTTTGATCGAGACCATCTTGACCGAAAACTGTTACAGCAACGGAAGGCCCCGCATGAATCTGTTATTGATATTTGGCAGCGCTTCCATGACTTACAGTTTCAAGCTCCAAAGAGCCAGATGAATTTTGCTTATCTCTAGGACCGATTTGAGTACTGCGTGAAAAAATCTTCTCGTCCCAAGAGAAATCTTGATGTCAAACCTCACTCAACCTTCTTCGTTGATGGAACTACACAATCCCATGTGGGAGCAAGCACTGTCTCAATAGACTATCTTCCTCCCTTTCATTCAACAATTCCACCATTGCCCAGTGATGTTGAGGATCATGTTCACGCATCTATTCATTCTTCACACCCTACCAACATCACTCCACTCAATTTTCGCACAGAGTTGGTTGTTAGTCCTTCGAGTTCCCATACGCATTATTTTCTTTGACCTTTATCTTTGCACCCAGGTGTTCCTCTGAATGATGTTGTCTTGTGTTCATCCATTACAAACTCTTCACTTGTTGTGAATGAGGAACAACCCACTGACGGATTTGGAGTTGCACATCCAACATGCGCTGTCATTCATGAAGAGTATGAGTGGCAGCTTGAACATCAATACTCGGTGAAGAATGACTCCCTTCCATTTGAGCCCCCTCTGTTCCTTCCTAGCTTCTTTGGTGAACCTGCCATCCATGATTTTGTATTTGTTTCTTCATCTACAGATGCACCCATCATTGATCACTTGCAAGACTCACTAGATGCTAGCTCATCATTCGACAATGGAGAGGATAAGTTATTCATTGAAGATCCACTTGATCCTCCATCTGTCTTTTCTGGAAACACAGAGGATGAGTTCGTTATCTTTTTATCTACCCCTCTGTTTGATTCATATGATCATGAGGATGCCAAAGAATTCATTGATTTTCCTGATCATGGCAGTCGTGATCCATTTGCTTCCATTTTTATTGCAATCATGAATCTATCGCAATTGAGCTTTTGAAGCCACCAGTTTATGATTATCTTCTTGATGATGAAGTTGAGACACCCAAGACTGTTGAGGCACTTCAGTCCGAGTTGATGGTTATTTCAAGTCCTCGCTCTCTTGGGGTTAGTCTCACTTCTGATTATGAAATTGTTCAATCACCCAAGGCTCCACATCACTCATCTGTATGCATTGAAGAACCATCTCATGCACAGGTCACACTTCCTCCACTCGAATTGCATGATCCCATTTCTCATGCATTGGAGGAGTTTTACATTGCAAGCACTCATGCGCGAAACAAGTTATCTTTGTTTCTTTCGTTTGCTTGCATGTCTCAGTCAAGATTGCGCTTTTGCTTCAAAGTTGCACGTAGTGTCACACAGCACCATGATAAGTCCACATATTGTCTGTCATGCACATGCACTCACCTATGTCCTATGGGCACTTTGAAACACGAAGTGTGGCTGTATTCACTGTCATATCTTTCTTGTATGCTAGTCCGCACAATTGGGTTACTCGCAGACCAAGCCTTCACCCACATGGGTCTACCAATGCATCGGTGCCTGCATTGGAAGTATCACTTCACGTGATTGGGCCTATGCACTATTAGTGTAGGTGTAAGAGTAGTGTTTGCTTTTAGTTGTTTACTTGCATTCTTGTTTTCATATATGCTTTGTTTACTTGTTTGTTTGCTTTCTTGTTTTCTTACTTGATTTTATTTCACTTTCACTTATGCTTTTCTTTGATTTGATGTTTGATAGTTCGCTTGTTTCATTCGTAGGTTAGTTTTGCATGAAACCATGTGTGACTCATGAAATGAGTTGGGTAAAGTACAAGAGGGTTTGTATAGCTATCGCTACTTGATTATATGTCATCTTGCCTCTATATGATGAACTCATTACTCTTAGTCCATGATACGTCGAAGGAAAATACGTACTATTCGAAGTGAAGCTTGGTGAAAACACAACGCTTGTACGCCAACTAGTGTCACCTTCTCTAGTCTTTTGTTTTTGGGTTAACCCTTGTCAGCTCAATCAAGTGGAGTAAGGTGAAGGGGAAAACCTTAACAAGCACGTCAGAGATATAATAAACTACTTCTCTGTTGGTACAACCTCCTCTACTCTCAATAAGTCGGGATCCGTCTTCCACCTCTGAAATGAATAAATGTTATGCACAGTGAAAATGAAAAAAAAAAATCAAAATGAATAAGGCGAAAGAAGAGAAAGACTTCCTATGCAAGGAGGTGATGCAAGTAACTTTGTCGAGGTGCTGAACAAGCTCACTGGCAGCGAAGCCATGCTTGTGTTCCTATGTGACTCCACCGAGGTATTATCCAGGCCTGTTGGCAGTGGAGCAACAATAGAAACGAAATTATTCTTCTAATTAAATGTTATTATTATGTGCTTTTTATTTGTTATTACAACAAACAATGAATAAAATCACTACTATGATTTTCACCAAAATAAAATACGTTGGGGAAATAAGACTGGAAATGAGAAAATAATGCACAACATAAGAAAAATGACATTGTTATTTTTGGACAAAATTTTCCAAAAAACCCAATGTGGGAAAACTAGTGCAGCAAACGAAGGTTTTATTATTATTATTCAATAGCAAAAATCTTAGTACAATTTCTCGATACCAATCTGGCAATCCTCTCCTAAGAAATCATTGGCAAAATATCTGAGATAATTTTTTCTCTCTCCACAAGCAATCCTAACCTGATATGGCCCCACAATTAGCTCTCAATCTGCCTCTGTGCAAGCTAAAACAAGCAATATTCAGCTCACACAAGCAATATTTGGAATAGCTACAATCTATAGGTATTGACTTCTCTACCACTAAGAAGGATTTGTTGGCCCTTTGAAAGAATTTTCCCAACACTCTATTATTGAATTGATCTCTCCTGTGGTTAAATCTACTTAGGTTCAGGTTATTGTAAGTAATGGTAAATTTAGTTTAATTAAATATAAAATTAAAATTATATATATATATAAACATCAAAGTAAGACACCTTTTCACTGTGTGGTGCCCAACGCTACCGTGGTGACTTAATACCGAGACAAACACCCATATTTTGCTTTTCTTGCAATTTGGTGTTTGATTTTTCCATATTTTGCTTTTCTGGAAATTTGGTCTTTAATTTTTCCCTGTTTTGCTTATCTCGAAATTCGGTCTTTGATTTTTCCATATTTTGCTGTTCTTGAAATTTGGTAAAATGATTGGAGAAAATGTAAATTTAATATCCTACTACATAAATAATCTCCTAATCGAACTAATTCCCTCTCATGGCAAACACTTTAACTCATGAAATGTTTGCTAATCTAATGGTGGTTCACTAATTTGACTAATTACTCGCACTTTGGAATTGGTCTTGTCATATTGAAGAGCGCACACCAGATCTTGATGGATTGCCATAATATTTTATTTGTAATCTGACTTGATGGATTGCCATAATATTTTATTTGTAATCTGACTTGCACCCTTCAAAGGAAAATAAAAACTCCCATGGATGAAAATTCGTATCCTATCGCTGGTTCAGCCCTGTCGTAATAGTTTCAGAGATACATATTCCCATATGAAAATGTAGACGTCCATTGCTGGATTAGTCCTGTAATTCCCATATGAAAATTTGGATTCCATTGTCGGATCAGCCCTGTAATGATAGTTTCATCGGATCAGCGCTGTAATGATAGTTTCATCGGATTAGCCATACAATCCATTTTTAGTTTATCCCCATATTTGTTAGAATCCAATCCATTTTTAGTTTATCCCCATATTCGTAAGAGTATATGATTTCACCATTTTATTATCCAAGCCTTCTAGAAATGTTATAGCATTGCCTAGTTTCAAATATTGTTAAACACATTAAAAAATGAAGCATTCTAGATTAATTTTGTTATAAATAGATTTTTGAATTGATGGTTAATTACACTTCTTTTAGTGCAATCATGCGCAAACAATATGTGATTTTTATTCATTAATAAAGATCATAGTTTTTTCTTGGGGAAGAAAATTATTATAAATAGATACCTCTTAGCATGATCTTAGAAAATGAAAATGAGTTTACATCACATCCTTGGAAAGCTTCAGATTCCTCATCATCTTTGTGTTTAATCATTAACAATGCAAAATTTTGACTAACACTTAAATACCTCTTCATTTCTCCAGCATTCACAAGAGACAAATTCAACTTCTTGCAATTTGTTCTAACGATATACTCAATCCCATTTTTAAACAAATAATACTTGTTCTCATTGTGATGAAAGATGGCTTTCCTATCATATATGTATGGCCTTCCCAAAACAATCTCACATATGTCAAGTGGTACTACATCAAATTCTACCTAATCAATAAAATTTGTAATTATGGTGAATTTAAGTATGCATTTTTCTTGTCACCTGCAATTTGGCATTGTCACATACCCAACGCAAAGGATAAGGTTTAGGATGAGGAATGGTTTCCGAATTTATTTTCTTAACAATGTCTTCTGAAATAAGGTTTGCTTGTGATTTGATATCAAACAAGGTATCTACTTTGTTATGTTTTGTGATGATTCTAATATCGAAAAGCTTTATTCTTTCTCTTTCATTTTGAGTTTCAATGGGCTTGTTGAAAGAACTAGTACTTGTAATAGAATCATTACCTTTCAATCCCATGGCTGTGATTTTTGTTTCATCTCCGGAATGAGATCCTAGATCTTGTTGAGTTGTTGCATCATTCTTTTCTTTCTCCCTGTTGTTAAAATTTTTGGGTCTCATCTCAGGATGAAGTTTACAATAATGGCCTTCTTTTGAACAATGTTTACATGTGAGTTTTTCTCCCTCTTTCTTGATTGAAGCAATCTTTTTATCCTTGCCTCTGAACTTCCCCTTTCCTTTGTTTCCAAACTTAAATGGCTGCTCACTAGTTTCTTCAAAAACATTCTTCCCTCTTACTTATAAATAAGTTGTATGTACACAAGCTTCATCTAGATTTGTAGGGTTAAACATGAGAATTGTGTGTCTCAAATAACTATGTAACCTCCAATGTATTTTAGTAGAGTGTCTTGAGAGGATAAATCTATACCCAAAATCAAAGCTCTTTTCCTAAATTCTTGAGTATAGCTTTGCACATTTTGACCCTTCCCATGCCTAAAGTTTTGTCGATCCATTATAGATTTTTTCATGTATGCTAATGGATAAAATTGTCTTCTTATTGCAACAACAAAATCATTCCAAGAGGATAAAACCTTACCACTTCTCTTCATGTCCTCTTGAGTTTTGGCCTCCCACCAAATGGGTATTTCACCTTCCAACCTAAGAGAAGCAAGTTGAATTTTGGTTGCATCATCCTTGATTCTTTGTATCCTGTAATTCATTGTTGGCATGATGACACAGGTTTGGCACAATGGCACAAGTGTTGTCCTTGATGGAAACTCACTCAGATGGAAGATCTCAGTTCAGGCTCTCAGAGTGAAAGAAAAAGAGATATACGCAGGTTCCTCTTAACCAAGTCGCGTATACACATGGGTTCGACGATCAAAAGACACGTATACATATGCACGCACTTTCATACAAGGAAATGCACGTACATGTGGGAAAACTTATTTTTGGCCCATGGTATTTAGTCCTTGGTATTTGGACCTATGGTTTTGGACCATGGTATCTCGTCCAAAGTGTTGAACCCAAGTATTAGGTCCATGGTATTGATTCTCTATGGTTTTGGACCATGGTATTGAATAACGCCTAAGACTATAAAAGGGGAAGGAGATCATTAGGAAAAGGTATTCACCAAAGCATTGAATATCTTATGGAGAGCAAGATCTAGAATTGGGTTATGGTGCATAGTTGGGTCTGAACCAAGGAGGAACATAAGCGCTAGAAGAAGCATAAGTTCTATTGTTGGGTCAAGATCTTAAGGCTTGAATAGTAGTATCTTTGTATGATTTTGATCTGTTATATTTGGCGCATGAGTTGATCTATAAATCTGATAATTTGGGTATAACTGATGTCTGAATAAGTGAAAAGGGTAAATTATCTTTTATAGATCTGTATGCAGGTTCGGCACGGCAGAGGCGCGTATACACGCTGGTTAAGTAAGTAAAAATAGTGTATACGCTTGTTGGCCTTAATACAGAAGCGTATGCACACGGGTTCTACATATTGAAGTAGCATACGTCTCATGAAATATGTTTTAGCTGCAGTGTTCCCAGTTCAGGATTGGTTTCTGGTTACTGTTAATGTATTACGGTTACAGCATTCAGAGAAGTAATTGTTTGATTCAGTTTTGATTGAAGCAAAGGAGATTGGTTGATGCAGATGTATTTGATGTTTGATTATTGTCATTGATGGATCCAGTCTGAAAATTTATGAAACATGGTCCCTAGAAGAAATAGAAGGTTTTAGCCTTCTGTAGGTCAGCACAACGTGGTCCCTAGAAGAAAGAGAAGGTTGTAGCCTTCTGTAGGTCAGCACCTACGTACTAGTACATCAGCTAGTACAAGAGCTAAGGGGGTTGTAGCTCCCTTCCAGGAGAAGCTGGAGAACGAGAGAAGGTTATAGCCTTCTACAGGTAGAAGCCTATGTACTGGTATAAGACTGCACCAGTACAGAAATATTGTAAAAATAAGTTTCTTATTAAAAGAAGATAGAGACGAATTGCAGCAGGTGGTTTTCACCCACATTGGGTTTCCACCTTATATCTTGTGTCCATGTGTGTGATGATTTGTTATGTTTTACTGCACCTGTTTACTGTTCTTATGGTTAATGAATTTCTGATGCACTGATTAAAGATCAACATTTAATGAATCATAAGTTTACTAATATACGCTAGTTGCCTTAGACACAGTAGCGTATATACGCAGTTTCCCATAACTGAAGTAGCGTATACAAATCTAATTGTGAAATGAAAAATAATTGATTTGATAATATTGATTCACCACCCCCCGCTCCCCCCTCCTCCCCCTCTCAGTATTATTTTCAACAATTGGTATCAGAGCAGGTCCTTCAGAAGAAGCTTGATCGCTTGAAGGAAGATCTATCATCATGAGCAACTACGAAAAGGAGGCATCTATCAGGCCACCAATCTTTGATGGGAGCAACTTCATCTATTGGAAGATAAGAATCACAACCTATCTTCAATCTCTTGGTGTACGAAGTTTGGGATATCGTGAAGCAGGATACACTGTTTCCATCAGCACTCTTACAGATCATCTCGTAGAAGCATATGAACAATGCAAAGCTGTCCTATATCTATTTGGGAGTTTATCTCATCAGAATTCGTCAAGGTTATGCAGCTCAAACCACAAAAGAATTATGGGACAAGATCGTTCTAAGCTATGAAGGAGACAATCAGGTAAAACGTGCAAAACTACAATCTCTCAAAATTCAATATGAAAATCTCAAAATGCACAATGATGAAAGTGTGGCTAATTATTTCTTACGTATAGATGAGATTGTTAATCGTATGAAAAACTTGGGTGAAGAGATAACAGAAGTTACTTTGGTTGAAAAGGTTCTAAGATCTTTGTCTTCTAAGTTTGAATCAAAAGTTTCTGCCATAGAAGAAAAGCAGAATCTACAGAGCATTACCATGTCACACCTGCACGGAATCCTAACTGCTTTCAAAATGAGAAAAGGGGGACCATCAGATAGGAGAGAAGTTGCATTCAAAGCTGCAGGAAAAGGAGATTAGAATGAGTCAGGACATATGTCAAAAGGAGAGGAAGAATCAAACTTTGTCAAGAACCTTCCACGGGGTTCTGGAAGATTCAGAGGTAAGTTACCTTTCAAATGTTTTGGTTGTGGAAGAGTCGGTCACTATGCAACCAAATTTCCTCATAAAGATAAGCTTGAAAAAGGTAAGGAACCAGTTAGATGGAACAGAAAACAGAATGTAAGTAAGAAGAGTTATTATACACATGAAGACAGTGATGGATTTTCAATTAGTGATGAAGATGAACAATGTAATGATTATACACTTTTGATGGCTTTTTAAGATGATGATTTCTTGGATGCTATAGATGAAGATGATCTCTATGAAGAAATTTCTAAACTTAAAATCTATTTAGAAGAAAAGAGTATGATCATAGATACTCTGACATTCCAACTTGTTGAAAGGGAAAAACACAATGAAAAGTTAGAATGTGAAATTGTGGGACTTAGAAAGATATTGAGAAAACAAAAGCTCTTAATCTTAGATTTGCTAAAGGATCTGAAACTTTAGATGAGATTATCAAAGTGCAGCGTTCTCCTCTAATCAAGGCAGGTCTTGGATATTCTGAAGAAGCATCTCAAGCACAGAAGCCATCCACCTCGAAAAGTTATCTAGATGCAGTAAGGAGAAGTGAACAGGTTGAAAATCGACAACAAAGGCATAAAGCAAATCACCAGGTAAATCAGGGTCAATCTGCTTCAAGGATGAACAGAGATCACCAAGTAAATCGGGGGAAATCTACTTCAAGGATGAACAGAAGTTACAACCAACTGCAGGTAAATCATTCTCAATTTGCCTATCAAAACTACAATCACCTAGACGGTAGGTTTGATAATCGCAGGAATTTATTCAATGGCCAATGTTTCTCTTGTTATAACTTTGGACACAAAGCTGCTCAATGTGTTGCCTACAAGACCATCATGACTAGAGAAGCACAAAATCAAAGGAGTGTGACTGGGATCATGAAAAGGACCTACAATAACTTTTCTGCTCTTGAAAATGAAATAGAAATGTTCTATTTGTAACAACTTTCGGTCATGAAGATTCTGAATGCAGGAGTAGGTTTCGGCAAACAACTCAGAAGGAGCAAGCTTCATTAAGTCCCAAAACATGGAGAAAGAAAGAACTGTAACCAGAAAGATGTGGTATAGCCTTATATGCGAAAGGACAGGAAAACCAGTGGTACATCGATAGTGGATGCTTGAAACATATGACAGGTGATAAAGAAAAAATTCAGTCATATAGTGCCTTAGAAAAGGAAAGGAAGGTCTCATTTGGAAATGACACCCTTGCACTCATAAAAGGTAAAGGTTCTGTTCTTTTGAAAGAAAAGGTCAAAGATGGAAATGTTATGCATGTTGATGGCTTAAAGCATAATCTATTGAGTGTCAGTCAAATGTGTGATCAAGGAAATGAGGTAATATTTCAATCAAATGGATGTATTGTTCATGAGCTTGATACAGGAGAAACAGTGATCAAAGG
>APFE030717479.1:125054-153799 GCA_000404065.3 Pinus taeda
GTCATGCATTCAAAGACCAAGCACATACCTATCAAATATCATTTTCTCCGGGAACAAGTGCTTGAACAAAAGGTAAAATTGGAGTATGTTCCCTCCAAGGAACAGGTTGCTGATATATTCACCAAACCACTGCCCAGGGAGACATTTGAATACCTCAGACAGAAGCTGGGAGTAGTTGATGCATCATCTTGCTATTGAAATTGCCTGTTTCAGAGAACAGTGGTTGTACACGAGTTTCATGAAGCATATCCGCGTACATATGCCTGTTTCTATGGTTACAGTCGTGTATATGTTGGTTTGAAGACAATCAGTGGGTCAGGCTCAAGATGAAAAGAGTCTGATATGGGTCTAACAGAGACCATCTGGCACAGGTTCAGGGGGAGCATATATACTTCTAATAATGTTGGCATTATCTTAAGATATCTTGGTTCAAGTTCACAATTGTTTGTGGTTTCAGGTGCAACAAGTGCAGAGGGAGAACACGGTTGCTGGTCTGAATGATGATTGACAGATGTTGCTGATGATAATTGTTGATGACTATCATAGTCTTGTTGTAGATATTTAGTCTCTATGTCATGTATTTATTTTATTATCAAGGTCATGTAACAGCCTATGATTGGTTTCCCCACTATGCCTCGGATGGATGATGTAATGTTCTTGGTTCATCATGTGTAAGTTGTTGGTGTATCCCCACTTGGTTGGGAGATGGATGTGTGTATGAGTCTTTGATGATAGGAAGGTCATTTATGATGTATAAAGTCATGTTTCTTCTGGTAGAACACCTTCTTGTAGACCTTGCCTACAATCAGGGGGAGCATGGCCAGCACAGCAGAATAGAGATTTCAGCATGTACTCAGGCAAGCATAACCCTTTGCCCTTGATGACAAAGGGGGAGAATGACTTTGAGTGACTAGGGGTTGCCATCAAGTCCAAAGGGGGAGATTGTTGGCATTATGACACAGGTTTGGCACAATGGCACAAGTGTTGTCCTTGATGGCAACTCACTCAGATGGAAGATCTCAGTTCAGGCTCTCAGAATGAAAGAAAAAGAGATATACGCAGGTTCCTCTTAACCAAGTCGTGTATACACGCGGGTTCGACGATCAAAAGACGCGTATACGTATGCATGCACTTTCATGCAAGGAAAAGCGCGTACATGTGGGAAAACTTATTTTTGGTCCATGGTATTTAGTCCTTGGTATTTGGACCTATGGTTTTGGACCATGTATCTCGTCCAAAGTGTTGAACCCAGGTATTGGGTCCATGGTATTGATTCTCTATGGTTTTGGACCATGGTATTGATTAAGGCCTAAGACTATAAAAAGCGAAGCAGTTCATTAGGCAAAGGTATTCAACAAAGCATTGAATATCTTATGGAGAGCAAGATCTAGAATTGTGTTATGGTGCACAGCTGGATCTGAACCAAGGAGGAACCTGAGCGTTAGAAGAAGCATAAGTTCTATTGTTGGGTCAAGATCTTAATGCTTGAATAGTAGTATCTTTGTGTGATTTTGATCTGTTATATTTTGCGCATGAGTTGATCTATAAATATGATAAGCTGGGTATAACTGATGTCTGAATAAGTGAAAAGGGTAAATTATATTTTATAGATCTGTACGTAGGTTCGGCACAGCAGAGGTGCGTATACACGTTGGTTAAGTAAATCAAAACAGCATTTATGCTTGTTGATCTTAATACAGAAGCGTATGCACGCAGGTTCTACATATTGAAGTAGCGTACAACTCATGAAATATGTTTTAGCTGCAGTGTTCCCGGTTCAGGATTGGTTTCTAGTTACTGTTAATATATTATGGTTACAGCATTCAGAAAAGTAATTGTTTGATTCAGTTTTGATTGAAGCAAAGGACATTGGTTGATGCAGATGTATTTGATGTTTGATTATTGTCATTGATGGATCCAGTCTGAAAATTTATGAAACGTGGTCCCTAGAAGAAAGAGAAGGTTGTAGCCTTCTGTAGGTCAGCACAACATGGTCCCTAGAAGAAAGAGAAGGTTGTAGCCTTTTGTAGGTCAGCACCTACGTACTAGTACATCAGCTAGTACAAGAGCTAAGGGGGTTGTAGCTCCCTTCCAGGAGAAGCTGGAGAACGAGAGAAGGTTATAGCCTTCTGCAAGTAGAAGCCTGTGTACTGGTATAAGACTGCACCAATACAGAAATATTGTAAAAAGAAGTTTCTTATTAAAAGAAGATAGAGACGAATTGCAGCAAGTGGTTTTCATCCACATTGGGTTTCCACCTTATATATTGTGTCCATGTGTGTGATGATCTGTTCTGTTTTACTGCACTTGTTTACTGTTCTTATGGTTAATGAAGTTCTGATGCCTGATTAAAGATCACATTTAATGAATCATAAGTTTACTGATATATCGTTGGCTGCCTTGACACAGATAGCAATATATATGGCAGTTTCCCCGATAACTGAAGTAGCCGTATCAAATCTGATTTGAACGAAATTGATTTGATAATACTGATTCCCCCCCCCCCCCCTCCCCTCTCAGTATTATTTCCAGCATACACTTCAATCTGACAAACACAATTATCTAATTTCTCAACATTTACCTCTCCATTGTACATAGGCAATTCAAACTTTATGTCAAGCTTTAACAAAGGGGTTTTACCATGTCCCTTTGGAGAATGTGGAGGTGTTTGTGAAGGGGTAGAAGTAGAATAAGATGAGGATGAGGATGAGGATGAAGGTGAATGTGATGGCTTGTCACCATCTCCTCCATTCCCTTTTGGAGGTTTGTCTCCATTTCCTCCATTTCCTTTTCGAGGTTTTAAGTCTCTCCTTGCAACCTTGAGTTCCTCTCCTCATAAATAACTTTCACCATTTCAAACATTTCAAAGAAATGTGTTTCTGAAAGTTCTCTCATCTTCATACATCCCTTCATGACCTTCTTCATGTGCCATGATTGGTGAAGCTTGAGATATGTGTGTTCTCCTTGAAAAAATTTGATATCTTGGCTCCACGAGCTCTCCTTCTCGTCTTTTGAGCTTCAACCTTGTAAGCATCAGAAAACACTTGCAAACAAAATTAAACCTTCAAAATAACCTTGAGCTCTGATACCAAACTGATCTGTTATACAAACTTGAAGTTGATAGAAAATATGCAAGTAAAATTTTATTCTTTTAGGCAATGAATCACTTTTCCAAAGCACATAAAATAATGTTTTTAAAACTCAGTTTACAACATAAAAACAAAGAAAAATATACCATATATAGAAACACAAGACAACAAAATGATAAAGGAGTTCACCCCTCCTGGGCTACATCTCCTGTTTCAGCTTCCAATGTTAGGTCTCTTTCATTAAGTGCCGCAAATTTTTGTTTACATGGATTTACAGTGCTCAAAATGTAAAAATAATGTCTGTAATGGCTCAAGAATAGTAAAAAAACCCCAAGTTGGGCTCTTGTGGATTCAATTTGGCCAAAAAATGAAGAAGTTATGCTCTAGAGAAGTTTTGTTGCTAATTGCTCTACAAATTGGGTCCTATGTTTAACTGTTCTATGAATTGTGTAATTCAAGAGGTCACCAAGCGCCAATTTCTCCTGGCGCCAGTGGGATTCCCATCGATTCAAGTGCAAAATGTCACCTTTTTTAAATTCCCAATGACCCTTAGGTGGAAACATCTAGCCACGTGGGGCCATGCAGCCAGGGTCTAGGGCTAATCGCCCGCCCCCGTTGGTAGTTCTGTTGGCCCATAAATCCTAGGGTTGGCGCCCAAATCCATGCGTATGTTGCATAGATCCCTCTACTCGCACCCATGGTTATGTCTGTATCCATAGGACCATGACCTGGGCCTATCCCCAAGCCCCTCTCCTGCGAGCATTCAATTCTGCCAAGGCTTGGTCCAGTGGCACGGCATAAGACCTTGGCTAGGGTTGAGGGTTAGCCCCCCTCTTGTCAGCGCTCCAGTGCTCTGTTGGTCCTGTGGCAACACATGTGCCCTCGACCTAGGCTTAAAACCTTGGCTCCCAACTTGTTAGCACTAAAACCTCTCGCACGTCGGTTAAATGGTGAGTTGCTGAACCTTGGGTCAGGGTTAAGCCTAAGTCCTCCACGCCCTCCTGCCTGCGGTCTCGTTGGCATGGGGTAACCGGGGCCCAAGGCTTAGCCCCAACCGCATCCCCAATGATCAAACGCCGAAACCTTGAATACAATTTGGATGCATATGGTGTTAAGAACCACTCGTGCCCTATTGGTAAGGCGCTTGACTTGTGTGCATGAGGTCCTGTGTTTGAACCTCTGGAGGTTTCTTCAGCCCATTAAATAAAATTTTACACAACCTCAGTGTGCAATGTGGCAGCTTGTGATTGGGCCACATGGCACCCAATCAATGGGCCATGAAAACTTCAACCAACCAAGCATATCTTGTCAATTCGAACCAATCAGGTCAGGCCACTTGGCAACTTGCCATTGGCCTATAGGGTACAGTCAACTTGCCTAGTCACCCTACCTAGTCAGTAATCCTAGATCCAACAACATGTTTGGGAAAATGATCAGAACGCAATATCGAGAGCATACGATATCAATTTCGAGCAATTCAGGTCGACAAGATCTACGTTTTGGCACTTGTTTCGAACACTTTTGAACACTTTCATGTTTTAGCACTTTATTGATCCCCTGGATCATAAGTGATAATCTCTCTCTCATGCACTTATTTCCCTTAATTATTTAATCATAAACTATCATGGATATTCCACTAGATAAATGAAAATTTACAAAAATATGAAATCTATACTATGAGGACTAATTTTCCTTAAATTTTTTAGGGTGATTTATTTTTTGTTTGTGCATGTAATATATAAAATACAAAAAAGAGACAATAAATAAAAAAAATCACTCACAAACCACAATAACACCAAGATATAACCTTGGAAACTCTTTCATAAGAAAACTCAACTCAGGGGTAAGGCTGCTCTACCACAATAACACCATGATATAACCTTGGAAACCCTTTCACGAGAAAACTCAACTAGAGGGTAAGGCTGCTCCACCACAATAACACCAAGATTTAACCTTGGAAACCCTTTCACAAGAAAATTCAATTGGAGGGTAAGGCTGCTCTATCACAATAATACCAAAATATAACCTTGGAAAACCTTTCACAAGAAAACCCAATTGGAGGGTAAGGTTTCTCTACTCTCTCTATTATTGTTCGTGTAGAAGGTAAGGGATGACTTGGTAAGATCTCTCTATTGTTTTTCGTGTAGAAGGTAAGGGATGACTTGGTAAGATTAGGAAGGCCTTGCATGCTCACAAGGTAGCACCCTTGAAGTGATATGTGGCATTGGTTTCCACGTCATCTACCACATGTAGATGTACATACATGTTGATATGGCACTAGTATCAAAAGCTTCTAAAAACCATATATTGGTGTCTTAGACTAACAATAAGACTTTTTATATCTTCAAAAAAACCTCTTGACAATTATAAAATGATAAAAACCTTAAAGGTAGTATTTGAAGTCGTTAAAATAAAATAAAAATTGAAACTCCCACCATCATTAAAATCATTTTAAAAATAACTTTTTCAAAATAAATATCTCTATTGCATATCTCTATTAAAACTATAATGTCACTTACTTAATAAAAACCTTAATAGAAATTGTAGTAAAACAATTTGTTGAACTCATATACCATAGAAATACAATTCTATGTCCTTTTAGAATATTTGGTGAACATGGGGTGTAGGCAAGGATTACCTATGCCAATGTAGTTATTAATATGTTGTGGCATACTCTTAGTGTGAATTAAATTTTTTATTACTCATTAACTTTATTTAAAGTATAAAATTGCCTTAGCCAATGAATATTGACCATCCATAATAAAATGTTGAACCCTAAGTTTAACTTTAACATTATGGTGACTTAACACAAGAACAATCAACCTCTTATAACAACACATTAAACCTCTAACCATTCAATTTTAAATAAAATTATTAATTTAATGGTAATTGTTTATGATTTAAAATATATTTTTAAATGTAAAATAAATTGAATATTTTGATAACTTATCAAATATAAAATTTATGAAGATTTCAACCAATGCTAATAAAATTTAAATTATTTTTTAATAATAATAATAATTAAAAAATAATAATGAAATATACCCTAATCCAACCGTGTGGAATTGCAAAAACAACTAGTCAAATGCTTGCTAAATCTAATGACGACTGAACTAGTGTATGGATGGTTCACTAATCCAACTTATTACGTGCACCCTTAATTGGTTTATCGTATTGAAGAGCACATGCTTGATATTAATGGATTCCCATCATCTAATGGATTCCCATATGAATCTCAACACAGTGAATTTATGGTATGTATTTTCATATTTTCACAAGACATTAACTCTCTGTTAAGGTATGAGCTCAACAAATTTTTGTTATTTTGCAAGCCCTATTGATTCCATACTCAATGTAATCAATCCCAATATAGATTGCATATGGTCCAATATTTTTAGTCATATGTATAGTATGTGCCAAGTCCCCATCAGTCATAGTTCCCCGACAATATATCTAAGATAATGCTCTTGTATTTTGTTTTCCTCCTATGAATACAATTATTCAGTTTTTTTCGTGTTGAAAAAGTTTTGTCGAGATATTTGTTTGACTTGCACCTTTCAAAAGAAATATAAAGTACCATGAAAATGAAAATTTGGATTGTATTGCAAGATCAGCCCCGTTCTAATCTCATATTTATAAGAGCAAATAGTTTCACCATTTTATTATTTTAGATTTTTCATGGCATTGCTTGTTTTCAAATATTCTTGAACAATTAATTAGAAAATGAAAGCGGGGTTAATATATTTGTTGATCACCAAAATAAATTTGAGAAGTTGTAATATCTACTTTTATTACAATTATATTAAGGTTGTTCTTTTTTATGGAGCAATATTGACATTTAGTCAATCTTTACATCCCTTGTATAAATGATGATCACTTTGGGTTCCCTCGTTTACATATTGGTAAAAAACTATCTGTTGGAGGAGGCAATGGCTATATTTTTAAGGACTGCCACCACTTGATAGGATGTTCTTTGAGAGGTAGGTGATAACATTTTTCTTATGCATTTATTTCTATTATTTTTTTTTTTGTAAATTGCCATTGATATTCCACTAGATAGTTCATCACATGAGATCTAACAAAAATTTATTAAAATACGAAATCTATAATATGAGGGTTGATTTTCCTTAGATTTTCTAAATTTATTTGCCTTGTGCTATTGCATGCAATATATATAATACAGAAAAGATAAAACAATCACTCACAAACCAAAGTAACACCAAGATTTAACCTTGGAAACCTTCTTACGAGAAAACCCATGTTGGGTCCCTATAATACTAGTGATTACCCCATTACTATGGTAGTTGTACCCCTTATTAATATTGTTGTGCCCCTATTTCCCCCATATTTTTATTATTGTGCCCCATAGAATCCCTCTATTGTTATTTTTGTGGCTTTATATTATTATTGTTAGGTCGGCTGGGTTATATTGTGACTCCTTAGACTCCTATATATAGAAAGGAGGTTTTGTCATTTGTATCATCGAAGAATTGTCATTTATGTAATGTAAAGGAGGTTGCCCCCTCGAAGAGGCTGAATTCTAAGGTGTTGATCTATCTTTTCTATCTTTTCTTGAGCTGGTTTCATAACATTTGGTATCAGAGCTTTGGATTCTAGGGTTTCGCTGCTCCAAACTGGTCATCGTGGAATTTTCGCTATAAATTTTTTTTTGCGATGTTTCAGAATTCAAAAGCAAAACCCATTTGAGAAGACATCACGCTGAATCTCGGGTCTGAATTTCAGAGCTTTTCGCGCTATATTTGCGGAGATATGATCTGAGGAAGTTGGTCTTTTTGCAGACTCCTGAATTACATTCCAAACAAGTGACCTGGGGAAAATTGTCATAACTTTCTCTCTGGCGATCAGATTGAAATTTTGTAAGAAGGTACAGAAAGAGGACGGACTGTAGTTTCTTGTATGCATTTTTCAGATCCAAAAGTCGAAACAGTGACTCATGGCACGTCATACAAGTTCGCTCTACTGAACTAGTCTATAATCAAGTCACTGTGGGAGATTTCGCATAACTCTTCATTGGATAATTCAATTGGGGTCAAACTAGTGGCATTGGAAAGAGGAAACAGAGGACTATTACAGTTTGTAGTTTAGAACTTAAATATCTGAAAGTACAGAGTTACAGTCATTTCAAGATCGAGCTCCTAAAAGCAATAAAAGGCAAGATGAGGAAGTTTGATGGCAAGGATCCGGTAAATTGGATACGTCAGATGGAGCAATATTTTGATCTACATGGTGTACCACTATTACAAAAGGTATGTATTGCATCTTCATATTTAGAACCGGATCAATTTTTATGGTATAAAGGGCTTTGTTCTCGTAAAAAACTTATTACATGGTCAATTTTCACAGAGGAAATTATAGCACATTATGAGGATACAAAGAGCAACACCTTCTTTAGAGCAACACCACAACAATTGGAAATAGTAAAAGGGCTTTGTTACATATTGGAAAATAAAATTATGGCAACAAGGAAGTCTACCCCTCACAATCATAAAGATGGAAGTGTTGTTTCTCCTAGCCTTCCACAACCTACAAGGGTTACACCACAACAATTGGAAGAAAAAAGAGAAAAAGGGCTTTGTTACAATTGTGATAGCAAATGCACTAAAGGTCATAAGTGTGCTGAGAAGAAATTATTTTACATAGAATATGAAGAGGAGGAGGAAAAGGATCAAGAATCATCAAAAGAAGAGGATGTATGCCAGGACCCCTCCCCAGAGAAAGAAGAAATGAATCATACCATATCTTGTAAAGCATTGGCAAGAAATACCACTCCTCAAACTCTCAAGATAGAAGGACATATCAAGAAGAAAAAGGTGCAAGAAGTGAAAGATCACATCGAGAAAGAAGAAATGAATCCAACCATGTCTTGTAATTCATTGGTCAAAACTACCACGCAAACTATCAAGATAGAAGGACATATCAAGAAGAAAAATGTTCAAGAAGTGAAAGATCACATTGAGCGTCAAGAAATGAATCCGACCATATCTTGTAAAGGATTGGAAGAAATTAACACTCCTAAAACTCTAGAGATAGAAGGACATATCAAGAAGAAAAAGGATAGCACCAAGATATGGAAGGCTGAAAAGCCTGGAAATCTATTTGGAAATTTAGATGGTATGGGATTCTTGGCTGAAAGCAATTCTGAGAAAGCAGAAGAACATTCAGTGTCTTCTCTTAAGCAAACGGTTTGGAGAAATGGAAGGCGACCACTGCAGTTGGAAGAAAACCGTCGTGCTACTTACAGGCCATTTAACCAACTAGAGAATGGAAATGACTCAATACTTACTATTCTAGATGGGGAGTCAAAGCAACTAATCCCTGTTGGAATTCGGTCAGAGCATGCTTATGCAAGAAGTCTTGCTCGGTTTGCTGCAAACCTTGGACCAGTTGCCTGGAAGATTGCAGCTCAGAAGATAAGGAGAGCTCTGCCCCCAGGTGTCTCATTTGGCCTTGGATGGGTTGGTGATTATGAGGCTCCTCCTCGTGCTTTATTGTCACATGAAAGAATATCTGTGGCATCAGTGTCCTCTTCCACTACCTCGCCAATTGTTCCAGGGGAAACCAAGATTAAATCAAATAACGCTGAAGATAATCCCAGACTAAGAGATGAAGGGCTTCCAAAGAACTTAATTTCTGAAGGCAGGACTGTTACATCAGCTACAGCGGCTTTGTCAGCAAGACAATTGGTTTCAAATTCTGCAATATGTCAAGGGATAGATAATTGCCAATCTATTCGTAATCCTTAATCTGAAGTGATTGGGCATGGCACATTAAATTCTAGTGGTGATGGAAGAGCTAGTTTGCCTTCTCCAGAAGTAAAACAAGGCTCCATAAGGTCAGGTTTAACTGTTACCACACCCAGTGACCTAGCCCTTGCAGGTACAAAATTTGATTCAGAAGTAACACAGTCCAGATTACTTGAAATGGTCTCAAGAAATAGCACACTCATGCATGGGGCCTCATTAAAGCAGGCTGATGGTTCAAGGTCCATTGCCAGTCTTCAAGTAATGAAATCTGAAAATATGACAAATGACAGTGATGCGCGTGGTGTTGCCAGAAAAGCAAGTGATGCATCAAAACGCGGGTGTAGTTCTCCTGGTAGAAATATTGCAGTCACCACAGTAAGCTCTTCTGTATGCAACTATTAAGTTGGATCGAGACTTTTGCAGGGACATCAAGTCGCAAGTAGTCAAGAGCATGCTAAGCAGGACTTAAATGGTTTAGCTAATTTACTGCATGGCAAGATGCTAGCATTACATCAAAGAGGTTCTAATCTGTCTGCAAATACCCCAGTGTTGGTGCATTCATCAGTTTCATCAGCGGGGCCATCTATAAAACGAGATGATGCCACAGTGCAGGCATGGATACAATCACAAAACGCACGCCTGGCAGATGCAGATGCTACTTCTAGAGTCAGGTTACAGGATGCACTGAATCCTCATATGGAGCAGCTAAGAAATCGATCAATTTCAATGTATCTCATTAGGTGGAAGTACTTACCAGCAGAAGATTCCACATGGGACGACAAGAATTTTATACAGAAGCATCAAGAACTACTCAAGCGTTGAGGACAACACTTTTGGAAGGAGAGGGGCATGTTGGGCCCCTATACTACTAGTGTCACCCCTTATTGTTATTAGTACAAACCACTTATTATATTGATGTACCCATGTAGTGCCCATATTGTTACTATTGTGCCCCATAGAAGCCCACTATTATTATTATTGTGCCCTTACATTATTATTGTTATGTCGGCTCTGATTAGGTTTTGAGCCCTTAGACTCCTATATATAGAAAGGAGGTCTTTTCATTTGTATCATCCAAGAATTGTTCATTTATGTAATGTAAAGGAGGTTGCCCCCTCGAAGAGGCTGAATTCTAAGGCGTTGATCTATCCGTGCTGCTGCCCATATGGCCCTGCCACTGCCACTGTTGCATCTCCACTGCAACCCCTCTCATCATGCTACATCATGCTGCCCATAGTATTGTCACTGCTAATTGCTGCACTGCAACTCAGTTACTTAGAAGTAAGTAACTGATCTCTCAACTCTAACATCTCTGTCAGGCTAGAGACACCCTCGATGCTGAAACTCCCTCTGTTGTTGACAAGTTTTCCCTTTCTGATCTCTGTGCTGCTGCAACAATTCCATGCATCTCGCACCGTTGCACACCTCTTTGTGCCATCTTGCACAGGTACAACACTACCGTGCTTCTCGCATCGTTGCACACCTCTTTGTGCCATCTTGCATGGGTACAACACTACCTTGCTTCTCGCACTGCTGCCTCACGCTGTCCTGGGAATCCTGCACTGTAGCTCCCTCTGTCGCTCCATCCACATCCGTCTCTATTGACATTGCCAGTATTGCTGCTCCTCTTCGGGGCTCCCGTAGCAAGGTCTAATCCAAGAGGTTGGGTACCTCAAGGATCTTGCCCCTCATCGCCTGTAGTCTCTCTGATTACAGCTCGATGTCTCCCCACTTTCGCTCAAGTGGCGTGTGAGCACTCATGGCATAGTCATCGTCTGTCTCCACTTCATTCTCTGCCCTTGTGGCATTGCCTTGGTCTTGAAGGCCTCTCCCTTGCTCTTCTTCCTTGGACATTGGGTCGCATAATGACCCAGCTCTCCACAGTGGAAGCATTTGACCTTGGAGAGGTTCTTCTTCTTTCATTTCTCCTGCTTTCCTTCAGATGCTAGGGTAGCATCCACCTCCTCGTCCTTCTTGATTCTGATCCCCTTGCCACTGCTTCTCGCCTTGCTCAGCCTTCTGATCTCTTCTTAGCGAAGAGTAGTCCACATTTCTTCCCAATCTCGAAGGGTCGCCCTCCCCAGTATGCTCTGGACAAACACCTCCCAGTGTTCTGAGACTTCGTTAAGCGCTGTTCTCACCATCAATTCTGGATCTGGCGTTGCCCCTATGGAAATCAGTTGATCCCGGATCTCCTTAAATCGATCGAGGAATGGGTCGATCTATTCTCCCTTCTGCATCTGGTATGATCGTAGCTGATTTTCTAGTAACATCCTTCTCTGCATAGAAGTATGCTAGTACAATTTATTTAGGGCCTCCCACATCTCATTTGTCGTGTCCTTTTCGACAATATGTGGTACTACATGGTCCTTGACCTCGTCAAGAATGATGCTCTTGGCCCTCGCCATTGCCTCCTCGTATTTGTTGTTATCAATTGGTTCAACTGGGATAGCTATCGTCCTTAAGGCGAAGTGCTTGACACGACTCCTGTCTGGAACGGATAAGATTATGGCCTTCTAGACTATGAAGTTTGAGGCTTTGTTCAGTTTGTCCTGGTCTTTTACCCCATTCACTGCCATCTTGCTGCTCCTCTACTTCCCTTTTGGAAGTTTTTGGTGTGACTCCCTCTGAGCTTCAATTTCCCTCCTGGAAACCCTTCTGCCAATGTTGAGATGCCCCCACTTCGATTGCTAGTGCAGCTGCACCACTGATCCAAATTTCTTGGCTAGAAACCCTTGGTAGCAACTCCCTCCTCCTTGGCCTTGCCCTATTAGGTACTGTTCTGACTACAATACCCCACCAGCTCCACTCTGCAACTTCCCCACAGCCTCCTAAACCCCAACAAATTGAAGGTTAGAGCTCCTAGGGTTTGCGCAATCCCGGCACCAACAATTCAACTTCCTCAACCATCTGCGTCAATACTGAAAATAAACAAAAGTATAGTCTCAACATCTATAGATCATCAACTGAAAGAAAACAAACACACAAGCGACACCGTTATTTTTGGACCAATGTCCCCGAAAAAACCCAATGCAGGAAAACCGGTGCAACTATTCAGAGGGTTATATTATTATGCAGTTTATTTGAGTACAACTGGGTGCCTAACCAGCTCACCCGACAGAGAAAAATACATGGCAACAATACCTCTATATCTGGAAACAGGTGTTCAGAAAACTTGTCCCACGAAACCCTCTCCGGCACAACTGAAGCTCAGCGCTGGCCCTTCTGGCCACTGCGTTAGCCTCCTGCTAACTTGCGTCAACCCAAGGACCCTCTGTGTCAGCCTTTTGAGGCATTGCAAAGCCTCTGGGAGCCTTTGTGTCACTCCCTCTGCCCTCTACGTGGATGACGCAGTGTCTCTGGGCTTTTCGCTGCCTCTGTTGGGCTCTTCGTAGCCTGGACCGACTGATGCTCTCGCTCTCTCCGCTTTTGTGTTGGTCTCCCAGTATTGTCCCTGACTTTCTGCCTTGTATTCACTGCCCCTCGTTTCTGATCACTGATTCAATTTTGCTTAGCAACCTTGCTCTAGCAAAATGAATGACTAATCACTCTGGTGTATTCTCCAACTGACCCTCAAGCCTCCTCTTATACTTTTCTCGTTGGTCCATCAACGACCGAGTTTAAATATCTAATCAATGGCTAAGATTAGATTTGGCTTGATCCATGACTTTTGGAACATTCTAACCCAGTTTTATATTAAAACCCATTAATATTTTATTTTTCCTAAGTTTAGACTTAGGAACTCCATTAAAAATATTAATTATTTTAATATCTCCCAAACCAGGTACAATATGTCCAAACCATTTTTGGGTCTTGGAAATCTCATGTGCTTTAGCCTCTCCACCAATTTTCATGGCTAGAGCACATCCGATGCTACCCCAAATCAACAACTGCATCATAGCGACTATAGCAGCTCAGTTGCTCCCATACCATTATGTGTGGGCGACCGGGTACCAAACTGACCCAGACTCCTGGTCGCTCTCATGACGACTCTGTGCCAGCGTCCAAGGGTCCCTGGTAGCTCTCATGATCACTGTGTGCCAGCGTCCAGGGACTCAAATGCTTAGTTCTGTGCCAGTGTCTAGGAATCAGAAAACACTAGTTCAGTGCGAGCTTCATCCTGTAGCTTCGGACCCTTGTGCAAGCTTTCTCCTTCAGAACTGTGCAAGCCAAGACAAAATAGAAGAGGAGAAGAGGACTTGATCAATGTGTCCAAATGAGCTTGAGGTATCTTCTATTTATAGGCTTCCATGAGGGTCCACTTGACCTATGCATTGGTACATGTGCATATGGCCGACTTGATCCATAATATATGTATGAATAAAATAATTCATAACTCAGCTTCCACTTGTCCAAATAGGTGATCTTTAGGTCAATTTTGGTCCTCGCGAAAAGAGGAATCTGATGGCATAATCATCTCCATCAAATGAGTACTCCAAAGTAGAATTTGACCACAGTTCCATATTTTAACAATATGTGTCCAGTCTAATTCAAATTAGCCTAATTTTCCCCTAACACTATTTTAATGTGCAAAGTAACAAGGCTTTGGCGACAAGCCCACCAAGTATCTCATAATTATGAGTAAACCATACAATAGTAGGTCAAAAATAATGATGTCATGGTGGAATGAGGTCGTTGGAAGGCCGAGTTGGGTCCTCTATGTGCCAAGATGAGAGAGAGGGCCCCATAAGTGATGCATATGTTAAAATTCTATCATTGCAGCAACTGATTTACTTTTCCTACTTATTTCATCATAAGTTATTCATGAAATTACTTCAACAAACATTAAAATAAATACTGCATAGATATCACACCGTAATACAGAAACAAACATATGCACATATTGACAGTTATTTTGGACTAATGTCCCCGGAAAAACCCAATGTGGGAAAACCGGTGTAGTAAGGGAGGATTTTATTATTCAGCAATTTTCTTGTACAACAGGGTGCCAAACTAGCTTACCCATAGATAGACAAACTTCCAGCACTTTTCTAAACCCAACGTAGGCCCTACTGACCTCTCCTACAGCCTAAAACTCTCTGCGTCAGCCTGAAACCCTCTGTGTTAGCCTACTAAGGCTTTGTGCAGCCTCTCTGGGCTTTTGTGTCACTCCTGTAGCCTTTGTGTGGATGACGTAGGCCCTTCCGGCTCTGCACAGCCTTTGCTGCCTCTGTGTGGCTTCCTCCAGCTCTGCGTTTGCCTCTTCTGCATTGATCTCCCTTCTCTCTGTTCCGTATTTGCTGCCTCCTGACTGCTATCCAGACCACTAGTTCAATTTCTCAGCAAACCTCGCTCCAGAAATTAAACTGACTAGTCTCCCTCAGTTTGTTCTCCAAGTGCCCCTCAAGCCTCCTCTTATACTTTTTTTGTTGACATCTCAACGGTCGAGATTAAGTCCCTAATCAACGGCTAAGATTAGATTTGGCTTGATCCATGTCTTTTGGACCATTCTAACACAGATTCATATTAATACACATTAATATTTTATTTTCCCTAAGTTTAGACTTAGGGACCCCATTAAAAATATTAATTATTTTAATATCTCTTGATCTGTTTAGAATCTGCCCAAACCTTTTCTGGGTATTAGAGATTTTATGTGCCCCAACCTCTCCACCAAATTCCGTGGCTAGAGCACATTCGATGCTACCCCAAATCAACAACATAAGGTGGTGGCCCCTTAATGTCCATGTAAATCATCACATGGTGCTCCCAAGTGGTTTTGGGGCACAAGTATTGGTCTCATGGGTTTCTTGGTGAAAGATAAGCTTGTAAACTGCTCCAAATGAGGGCACTAATGATGGTGCTTTCCCTCCCATGTCTCAAGGATGAGACAAATCTCCTTTGGGCCTTAGATCATCTGCTAAACCATGTGTATACAACTAAGTCGACTAGGGGCAATGTTGGTCCAAGTGCATCATCTCGCAAATAATGTGGGGCAATGAACAAGCCGCTAAAGGTGTTAAGGGTGCCTATAAGATGAGATAATGCTCTATGACATGACAGAGTCCCATGGCTCTCAACACATCTCCTACAAGTGTCAATATGATCCTCTGGTGGATTTGGGCCCCATTTAAGTTGCCCAACCCATGATGCAACCACATGCCAATTACGCATAAGATCCAATGCGTCTCCTCATCATCAGGTACAATAATTCATTGGTGCATCCAAGTGAACCAAGCTTGTTAATCAAGGGCACAAATGAGGCTTCATACTAGGTTTCCCTTCGAAATTTGGGGCTTTGAGCATATATTGGTGTTACCTCCCTAGGATGGAGTGGCTAATAAACGACTCTATTAGGTCTTCCAAACCCCTAAGGGGAAAGACATGTCCGAGGTACATCCTTCAAGTGATAGGGGTCATGTGGATAATGATAAAATGGATTGGGACACAGGGGTCTCAGGGCCAAATGCCATGGGTTCAAGGATGTAATGATGAGGGATGTCCACATATTTGGGCATATGGATGTAGGAGGGAGCAATCTCGGTACATGAGTTACCCCGGCCTTTTTTTTTCCACCCATCTTCATTTTCCTTTTGCCTTTTATTGAATTTTCTTTTATTATTACTGCTCGGGGCTCTAGGGGATGAGAGCATGCTGTGTATGATATGAGTAGTGATTACCCCCTTAAGGTGGGGCAATTCATCGCCCACCAAGGGTTGGGATATGCATGGGTTCCTTAATGATGCGGGGTGAGCTCATGGGGGCCCTAGGAACCAAGGTGATGGCCATAATGATAAGGAGTAGAGCTCATGTTTGGCTTTTGCCTACACACTAATATATTGTCCCGACCATCTTTTGCATTTTGTGGTATTATTTCCTTTTGTATGTGGCCATGATACGCTTTTAATCGTTTTCTTTCTTCTAGTTGCATCAACCTCCGGGGCAACGTTCCAGGTCTGACCCAGACATGTGGACAAGGGGAGGGGGAGTACCAGAGCCTTTTGGACATAGTGGTCATGTGAACCTAGAGAAGGAAGATGATGAAATAGGGCATGTAATGTGCAGAGGGGAGTGAAAAATATGAAACGGGAAAAGGAGACCACACCACCAAAATCAGGGTTTCCCAAGTATTGCCCATCCTGAAGCTTAAGCCAATAGGGTTTCCCAAGTATTGCCCAAGCAGTTCGATTTTCTCAGTAGCAGCAACTGAGCAGAGAAGAGAGAGCCAGAGGGTGAGTAGCAGGTGGAAGAGTAGGGCAACAACATTCCTGGAGGAAGGCTTCCAGTTCATGGAAGAGGCAAAGGATGGAAGGCAAAAATTCTCAGAGGGCCAGCTTAAGCTCTGTGCAGAGGGTGATGTAGGGAATTCAACGTAGAGGCTAGGGAGGCAATTTCGGAGGCATAAAAATAACTGTGGGGTGAGGTAAAAATCTCACGATAACTTTGCCAATATTTTCCTCAGATTAGATTGTTTGCTTGGCATCTAAATTATTATACTCAAATTTGTTGTTGAAGAATAATAATAAAACCCTCATCTACTGCATCGATTTTCTCAAATTGGATTTTTTCGAGGACAATCGTCCAAACATAAATGTGTCAAAATTCTTGTGTGTGCTAGAATTTCTCAGCTTTCAGTATTTTATTTTCCGCAGTATTTTTATGGTGAAAATTGCAGTTGTGATTTTATTTGTTGTTTTCCATGGAAAATAAACTACATAATTACATTTTCAGTTAGAAGAATAATTTCCAGTTGCTACAATAGATAAAAATTTCACATGGTATTAGAGCAAAGTTGATCATTCGAAGAGCTCAGGAAAACAATGGAAAAGGAATTTCGCTACTCAGCGAGGGTAGCAAGCCAAAATTCCCAAAGGCAACACAATATTTTGCCAAGGGGCCGAGTTACTTGAGGAAAGACTACTTTTCTGAGAGGGGCAAAAAAATTCAATCCTTCAAGATCGAGTGATTCTAGAGGTAGAAGGAGCAGCTCAGTACCTTTGTTGGGAATATCTCTAGCTGGACGTAGAGGGTTTTGCAATAGTTTACTAGAACAAAGGTAGTTTCTGGGTGGAAAAGAGGAATAACACACTATAAATTCTTCGGCATAACCATAGACAAAAGTAACATTCAAGAGACTTTAGATTTGTCTTCCAGATTGGAGGACCAATTTGCTTGTTTAGTAGGATCAACTTCACTGGGAGTCTGGTATATAGACAGTGAAGCATCAACTCACATGACAGGGGTTAGAGAATATTTCTCTAGCTATAAAGAGGAGCAGATGGACTTCTAGATTACGATGAAAAACAAAACGAAATGTACTCTAGTAGGGAGAGGTGCCATAGATTTTTAGAGGGAGTCAAGAGCAAGCATCAGCGCTACAAATGTATTGCATGTCAGGATTTGGTATGAACCTGATTTCAATATCCTAGCTACAAGATAAGGGGTATGATATTCACTTCGTAGGGAAGAAAGTGTATGTCAAACACCCAAGCTGGAAAAAGGTAAGACAGATTGGAGTTCGAAGTAACAGATTGTACTGGTTACAGATTGATTCTCCAATGGCACTAATAGGCAGTGACAGTGGCAGTGGGAAGCAACTGAATGAGTTATGGCATAGGAGAACGGGACATCCACACCATGGAGTGTTGAGGATGCTCAGAGAAACGGTAACAGGGGTTCCAAAACTTGGCACGGAACACGATGATGTTTGCAAAGGATGCGTACTTGGGAAGTATGCTAAGGAAACATTTCCAAGAAGTGAAATCAGAGCTAATGGCGTGTTAGGACTTATACATTTAGATATTTGTGGCCAGATGTCCACTAGAGCTCTGTTACCCACCATTTCGTGGGTTATATCCCTAGGAGAAATTTTTTGCCGGCAGCTAGTAACCCCTTGCACCCTCCAGCTAGTTCATTGTGCCATTTCTCCGCCACCTGAGCCAGCCATGTGGTCCCTCGCCCATTTTCCATGATCATATGTTTGAGGTGGGCCTCTCGAACCTAAAGGTATGCCTTGTCATTTGGTAATTGAGTATTGTAGTTTGCTTATCATGGACACTTCTGGGCATGGATTAATGGGGGGATTCAACGGAAAGAATGGGTTAGGTCTATTCCCTTGTCCTCTAGACCCCTTTTGGATATTAACCTTGTATTCTAGTCCCGTGGGATCTCTTTTATTGACCATTTAGCTCTAGGGACGGTATTTCATGGGAAACCTAGATTTTGGTTGTGTGGTCCCGCTCCCTTATTCGCTTATATTTGCACGTGGGCAAAAGCTAATAAATGAGCTCTACCCAATCATCATGGTCATCACACTGGGTCCTTCGTGTTCTATGAAACTCCTTCATCATATAGGAACCTACGATTGTTCCAACCCCTGGTAGGCAATGAACAACCTTACCTTTAAAGGGGGTATTCACTGCTATATCTTATACATCGTGCTCTTACCCTTTAAGCCGCGAGTAATTAATCAAAGAAAATCATAAAAGGTAAAAGGCATATAAAGAAGGCTAGAAAAATGAAGGTCGGGGCACCTCATGTACCACGATTTCTCTCTCCTATACATTATAAACCCAAGTGTGGGCTACCCTCTTATTAGCTATCTTTGTACCCCAACATGTGACCCAGGGTTGCCCCTTCTCATCTCCTACCTCATTCACCTATTTGTCATATGCCACCACCTTTAGAAGGATGTACCTTGAATATATTATCCCCTTTAGAAGTAGAAATCACCTAGTAGGTTTCTTGATTAATCCAATTTGGAGTTTAGGAGACTTTGGCGCATCCCGAAGCCCATTATGGAAGGGCAGACCATTATGAAGTCCCTACCTATGGTCCATGATTGGTAGGCTCGTTTACTCGATTCTCTAATGACTTGTTGTACTGGAAGGCTAGAGGACACATTGGGTCTTATGCAGGATTGCAGATGGTCTCCATCTTGGATTTGGTCTCTGTATACGGGGTCCTAATCCTCCAGAGGGCTACATTGGCACATGTAGAGTGTGCGTTGAGAGCCATGGGCCTCCACAGCAGTAGACAACACTCCATGGATCCCCACAACCATTTAGAGATTGCTTGTGGTTCACTTATTGGACGAGAAAGATGCCCCTGATCCATCATGCCTAGTTGGCCCCAGATTTGCACCATACACTTGGCAGATGATCCAGGACTTGCATGGTGATGTGCCATCACCTACACCATCATCTTAGCCCTTGTAGGTGATCTACAGGCATTTTCGATTTGTTTGGAGACCCATGAAGACACTTGTGTGTCCCCACATGTCATTTGGAGCACTACAAGTTATTACAAGGGGTCAACTCCTTGTCCACTACTTTTGAGTGTTCTACTCTTCATTATGGCACCCATGGACCTCTTTAGGCCTCTTAGAGGGCCCTACAACATACATAGATTATTATTTGACTTCTTGAGAGGCTTATTTTTTCATTTATGAGCTATTTTGGTGGGCTTGTCACCAAAAGTTGATTTATTAAAACATTATTTTATTTTTGGGGCTCATGTAGGCCAAGGAGGCTAATTTGAACTCCTAATTAGTGTATAAATACAAGTGAGATGAGTTCATTTGCTCATCATCACTTTGGATTGAATCTTTTCTCTCTCCTGAGAATTTCACACTTTTTCAAGAGGATGAATTGGAGCTTTATGGACAAATTTTAATGTGTGGATACTGGTCTATATTATCTTGGAGGTTTTCTTTTGTCAATTGTGGATGGTTGGATATATTTTGTTACATTTAAGTACATGCTTTTAATGTTATTCTTGTTTTACTTTGTCATATACATTGGACTGGGATTTTCGTTATTTTTAGGGCTAATTGCTGCATTCGTTTACTGCTTTAAATTGTGAAATTTTGTCTTTATTATAGAATCTCTCAATGTATGGGCCATGTAATGTGAACAAAGTCTCCTAGGGGTAATTCTAACAATGAATTGACCTTGATAACCCATCTCCTTTGTGCATCGAATTATAAAAGTTGCAAGATTGCTTCGCTTTGACCTAGAAGGCTAGCAAAGTAGTCTTGAGGCCTCCTTCACCAAGAACCAACGATCCTCACCCATATTCATCATAGATTCCATTTTCCCTAGACTAAGGCACTATTCCACCAAGAGGTGGTCACCTAAAAACACGTGTTTTTCACCTTTCTCCACGTCTAGCCAAGTTGGGTCACCTAGGGCATCGTTTTCTCGGAAAACCACCCATCCAAAAAGTTCGATCTCTTAGGGGCTTCTGCGCTGGTGTTTCCTTAAGATCCCCTCCAAATTTGAGGCCATTATGACGGTGGAGTTGTGAGAAACGCCAAGCCCTAACTTCGGGATCAAACTTTTCCCTAGCATCCGCAAAGGCTAGTACCTTATTGGATTAATTCAAACCTTTAAGTGGATATTCTTTCTTGATCCATTTCCATACCTTGTCCAGGCTAGGGACAATCATTGGTTGCCCTACTCTTCTCCCTTACCCTAGATTGGGTCCACTTGGTTCTGTGTGGTTCTGTTCCTTTGAAAAAACAATTCTTCAAGAACCACCCGGGATACCAATTTCAATAAGGATTTTAGGGATTGAGAAATTCCTTCATGAGTCATATCCCATAGACCTAACCCTCAAATCCTCCCTGCCTTTCCCTAGAAGACATTGTACCTTGCTTAGAAAGCAAGCAAGCTCTATCTTTCTAACTCTTTCGGGAAAGGGATTATTTGGGTCACTCCACATCCTTTCATTGACTTATCCTTGATCAGTGACTTTATAATATACTGGGTCTCCTCCCATCGGTGAAGGTTTGTGAATAGAAGGGAGCCTTAGCTAAGGTGACAGTGGGCTAAGTCTCCATTTGTTGCCCTTGGCCTAGCATTTGCCCTTTAGGGATCCCCCTTAGGTCTTTTATTAGTTTGAGCATTAACAAGCTCTTAGCGGTGCCGAATATTTCGTCACCTTTATTGATGACCATTCCAGGAAAAACAGGGCTACTTCTTGAAGATCAAAGGTGAGGTCTTTGATCGTTTTAGAGAGTTTAAAGCTCTCGTGGAGAATGCGTCAGGGAAGAAGATGAAGGTGCTTCGTTCAAATAATGGTGGAGAATATATTGATAAAGACTTCACAAATTTTTGTGTGAAGGAAGTCATCAAGAGAGAATGGACAACTCCATATAATCCATAGTAGAATGGTGTAGCAGAGTGGAAAGACATAACCATTGTTGGAGTTGCAAAAGCTATGTTATATGACCTGGATCTACCCAATTTTTTATGGGAAGAAGCATATAACACGACAATATATATTTAGAACAAGACTCCTCATAAAGCATTGGGGAAGAAAATGCCAGAATGAGTCTTCACTGGGAAG
Organism: Pinus taeda; assembly: GCA_000404065.3. Lineage (NCBI taxonomy): Eukaryota > Viridiplantae > Streptophyta > Pinopsida > Pinales > Pinaceae > Pinus > Pinus taeda. The sequence goes on from APFE030717479.1 coordinate 147,199, forward strand.
AAACCAGAAGTTAGCCACTTCAGAATTTTTGGCAGCGTTGCTTATTGCCACGCTCTAGACGATAAACGTACTAAACTGGAACAGAGTGCAGAGAAGGGGTTCTTCGTTGGATACAACAAAACCTCAAAGGCATACAAAATCTACATTCCTAGCAATAGGAAGATTGTAGTAAGGCGAGACGTGAAGTTCATGGAAGATCGAGCTTTCAGGGGATCTCATGAGATGCCTGCAGGTGATCAGAATCAGTCAACATAAGCTCCTTTAGTCCAACAATAGGGATAGCTACAGGGGTGGCCAATGGGACAGGTAGGAGGAAAGTCACAAGGATCGAGTACTGTGACCAGTACCAACATTTCCTTAGGTGCAGGAAATTTGGGGAGTTCTCAGTAGATGGAGCAGCAGGGGCAAGATGAGGAGGAGCTGGTTGAACCTCCCACAACTAGTGGTCGAGCCAACATATAGGTTCGTTAGACATTGAGAGATGCAAAGTAGTTTATTGGAACTCCTAGGACGAACAAAAGACAACACAGACAGCGCGATAGGTACCAAGCGTTGGTGGCTGAGGTTGCAGAACCTTCTAGCTTTCAGGAGGTTGCACAACATCAAGTGTGGGTAGATGCCATGGTAGAAGAGTATAGCTCTATGATGACGAATGATGTGTGAGAGGTAGTGCCAAGGCTAACAGACAGATCAATTGTAGGTTCTAGATGGATCGATAAGATCGAATATGTGGCAAACGACAATGTGGAAAAGTACAAGGCTAGGTTCGTGGCAAAGGGGTATGCACAAAAAGAAGGGATAGATTATGAGGAGACCTTCACCCCAGTTGCTAGATACACTTCTATCTGGTCAATTATATCCCTAGCAGCTGAGATAGGATGGCAGATTCACTAGATGGACATCAAGGCAACCTTCTTGAACAGGGTGATAGAGGAAGAAGTGTACATAGAACAACTAGAGGGCTTTGAGACTCATGAGAGGCACACTCATGTGTGCAGATTGAAGAAAGCTCTATATAGACTCAAGCAGGCTGCGAGGGCATGGTATGGTCGGATTGACAACTACTTGCAGCATATGGGATTTGTCAAGAGTGACGCAGATCATAACCTTTACTATTTGATGGTAGAGGGTGAGTCGCTCATTCTAGTTTTGTATGTGGATGCTCTCTTTTTGACAGGATCATCGGGGCTCATAGAGCACTGTAAGAGGAACCTGGCAACATAATTTGACATGAAGGATTTGGGGTTGATGCACTATTTTCTAGGATTGGAAGTATGGCAGAAGGATGGGGAGATCTTCTTTGGGTATGGAAGATACGCTACAGATATTCTGAAGAGGTTCGGAATGCAGGATTGTAGACCCATATCTACGCCCATGATCACTAACTGGAAGAAGATAGATACATGAGGTGACAAGGATGTCGACCCCACCTTGTATAGACAACTTATTGGGTCTCTCATGTGTTTGGTCAACATTAGGCTAGATATCTGCCTGACAATCAATACCCTAAGTCAGTTCATGGTAGAGTCGAAGAGGGTACATTGGGCAGCAACAAGGCATATTTTGAGGTATGTTCACGACACAATCGAGTATGGGTTGAGATATACTCGAAGGGACGACATCAAACTTTGTGGGTACACAGATGCAGATTGAGCAGGAAGTTCAGTGGATAGGAAAAGTACCTCCGGGTATTGCTTCAATGTTAGATCGAGGATGGTTTCTTGGTGTAGCAGGAAGAAAAGTTCAGTAGCACTGAGCTTTGGAGAAGCCACTATATGGCAACCAACACAACTAGGTGCGAAGCTATATGGCTTCGAAAGCTGCTGTTAAGCTTGTTCAGGCAGAGGATGGAGGCGGCCAATGTCTATTGTGATAATCAGAGTTCCATAAAGCTCTTTGAGAATCCAGTGTTTCATGACAGGTTTAAGCACATCGATATTTGGTGTCATTTCATCAAAGATTGTGTACAACGTGGAGCAGTCCAGCTACAGTATGTTCCCACAGAAGAACATGTTGCAAATATACTGACGAAAGCTCTAGGGAGACCTAAGTTCGTCTATTTTAGAGAACAGATGGGTATGGTGGAGAACCAGTTTCAGTAGTAGGGACAGATTACCTTAGATGATTCTCAGAGGGATTTGTAGTGTAGAAGCAATGTTGGTAGCAGTATGGTAGTGTTAACAGCAACACAAATGCAACGTATATCAGAGTTGCGTAGTGATTGGTGGGTAGCAGCAGCCAGACATCGGCAATGTGACAGGAGATGATGTAAAGAGAGGGTGTACAGTAGCACTAGAACACATTCCTCGCTAAGAGGGAGTGTTAGTTTTTGTAGCATTGGATGTGTTCTAGCCACGAAATTTGGTGGAGAGGCTAAAATACATGAAATCTCCAAAACCCAAAAATTGTTCTGGAAATTCCGCCTAGAAATGTCTCAATTAGATTATTAACCGTTTTTTATATATTTCCTATGTCTAAAATTAATATAGTTAATTAATCAATATTAATTGAGATAAGGTGAGAATCATCTAGAAACTCATATGGATCGATCAAGAGATGATCCTAGCCATTGATTAAGTTTTAATCTTGGCCGTTGGTGCTCCAATAGTGGATTATAAGAGGAGATCGATGTGGTGATGAAGAAGACACCAGAGTAGATACTCAGTTGCCCAAGTAGTTCGATTTTCTCAATAGCAATAGCTCAATAGAGAAGAGAGAGTCAGAGGGTGAGTAGCAGGTGGAAGAGGAGGTTAGCATCATTCCAGGAGGAAGGCTTCCAGTTCCCAGAAGAGGCAAAGGAAGGAAGGCATAAATTCTCAGAGGGCTAGCATAAGCTTTGCATAGAGGGTGACGTAGGGAGCTCAGTGCAGAGGCTAGGGAGGCAATTTTGGAGGCAAAAAATAAATGTGGGGTGAGGGAAAATCTCACGATAATTTTGCCAATATTTTCCTTAGATTAGATTGCAAGCTGGGCATCTAAATTATTGTACTCAGATTTGCTGCTGAAGAATAATAATAAAACCCTCATCCGCTGCACCGGTTTTTCCACATTGGGTTTTTCCGGGGACAATTGTCCAAAAATAACTGTGTCAAAATTCTTGTGTGTGTGCTAGAATTTCTCAGCTTTCAGTTTTTTATTTTCCGCAGTATTTTTATGGTGAAAATTACAGCTGTGATCTTATTCGTTGTTTTCCGTAGCAAATAAACTGCATAATTAAATTTTCAGTTAGAAGAATAATTTTTGGTTACTGCAATAGATAAAAATTTCACACAGAAAAGTGGAAACAAAAAAACTTTTCAGTTTAGAATGCGAGGCCTTCAAAGAGAATAGGGAAAGTTATGCATATATTCTGGCAGCTAGCTTTTGGGATAATTTATTCAGCAAGGGGTTTTTTGAGAAGCCGAGAACGTTTATTGTGAGGCTTCATAGGAAAAGGGATGAATGCAGGAATCAGAAGGCAAAGCAATCTGTCTCATAGGCTATCTTTAGCCTCGTGGATATTAAAATAATATCTTTCTTCCATATATATTATACAGTCTAGATCGATCTTAACTCTAGATCAAATCTAGTAGAGGTTGAGTTCATTCTTTGGGAAGCCGAATTTCCTTAAGGAGGCTAAATTTATCTTGGGGAAAACTGAATTAAATTGTGTAGGACGAATACATTTGTGAAAGTCGAATTTTACAGAAAGCGAATTTATTGTGTGGATGCCAATCGATTTGTGAAAGCCAATTTATATTGAAGGAGCTGAGTTTAATTTGTGGAGGATGAGTTTAGTGGGAAAGACGAGTTTTATTGGGATGCTGAATTAATTCTGTGAAGACTGAATTCATTGAGGAAGCCGAATTTTATTGTGGAGGTCGACTTCCTTGATGAGGCCGTGCTCTTGTTCTCGTAGGGTTGCATTTATCCGGAGGAGCCATATTTCTTCAGCCAATCCTTGTCATTTGCTAGAGCTATCCACATGTTCTAATGATTAAATTTATGCATCTAAAAGGAGCTGTCTTGCATGTAATTTCATGAACAAGGCTAGTCAAAATTGACTGAATTATTGCTATTATTTGGGTTCACTTTATTGAACAAAGGCTTCATATTTAATTGCATGCAAAATGTTTGAAGAAATGTCTCTACAATATAAGCCTCTTCTTGTTTGCATACAAGTGTTTGAAGAAATGTTTACATGCAAAGTGTTTAACAAAATACATGAAAGAAAAAGTTTAAAATTTTTTGCAAGTTGAGTAAGCCTATTTTAGCAAGGATATTACAACTGTTATAATGGACCCAAATGTTACAGTGTACTGCAGTCTATTCAAATGGTATCTATTTACGTAATCATCTCCTTCCATACACAATATGACATTTGCCTTTAACATGCTTATATATCGACAAACAATAGAAGTTATAATGGAAACTGCGCTCTAGATTTTATTTTATTTTTATTTTTATTTTTTATTTTTTTTTTCTGCTGATCTTAGATGTTATGCATAAAGTGAGTTTAATAGTAATAGAAGTTTGATTTGTGCAATCCCCAATGTTATAACAGAATTAATTTTGTTTCTATTATTGTTGGTCAGTTTTGAAGTCATACATTACACTTCTTCATTCAGCCAACATTCATTCAATCAACATACACCAAAACAACCGTGTAAAGCAGTGCTACTTATTGCATAGAGTTTTTCATTTTTTGTTCTTCACAATAATGGTTAGTTTTCACAAAAAAAAATGTGGCTGAAACATACAGCGTCACAATATAATTTTTTTTGATCTATTTGGCCTGAGACAGAGTTCCAAAACTGTGGGCTTACCAGCCACAAAACTACTAGCTGTGTCTTTCCAGCACCATCTATATTAAGTCCACCAGGTATACTTCCTGAGAAACTGACTTACAAAACTACATTACTACAATAAATAGGAAATTTAAGAAAATTAACTAAACAGATTCATGCCCAAGCTGGGATTTACTGTCTTTGTGCCCCTGATACTCTAGTCCTTCGTTCCCCATGCGCATCAGGTTGGAATTGACATCCAAGGTTCCATGGAGGGCTTATACAGAAGTCACTATTGGTGGCAAATAGTGGGTCCACTGGGAATCTGTATGCTCCACTGAGACTGCAGCAGGAAGTGCCCCTTGAAGTTTCCATTTTGGTTGGGAGGGCGACAAGATTACGTCTGGGGGAGATTGAGATGGGCTGTGCTTTTCCCTACTAGTGATTGCGGAGATGATAATTGGAAAGCCATCTCCAACTATTACCCCCTGCAAAATTTGTATGGACCTGGTTTCTTCTTCCCACTCCCCTGGTCCCAAGATATGATTTGCTGCCCCAATTACACATTGATCCCTTGCTCCGTTTGTTTCCAGGTTCTGCCCCTCAAACGCCTCTTTCCCCCTGTTGTTGCACAAAGTGTCTAGGCACCGCGACAACGCTCAGAGTAAACGTTGTCACTCTAATCCTTACTTCGTTTAGACTCTCTCCTAGATAAGTCAAGGGGGGTTAGTCTCTAAGGTGAATGGATGAGGGTAGCCTCTGGAACACATGCTCTAGGAGATTTTAAGGATAAACAATTTGATGAATTTAGAATAAGTCTTGGTCAATTGAGATAGATAGACACAATCACAAGATAAAAATGACTACAGACCAGTGCCTTAAATTTGAATTAACCAAAGGCTAAATAAATGACAAGTCACCCAGAGCAATTTATAATGCGGCAAAGCGATGATCATGAACAATTAAATGGAAAACTGCTCAAAACTTTAACATGCTGGATAATCTAGCAAAATTATCTTTCTCCAATAGTGAATATGATTTAAAACATTTATCGCACTTTGACCATAGAAAAATCATGAAAATTGCTTTTAATCACCAAATAACACCAAGGAACTTTAAATTAGAATTTTAGTTATTCTTTAGGCAATTAGTTGAATGAAGAAATCAAAATCTTTTTAATGTGACGGAATTAAAATGAATTAAAAGGTAAAAAATTAAAATTTTAATGGGCCATAGGCCACATTAAAATATTAAATGTGAAAGCGCAAATCCCTTTTTTAATTTATTTTTTTAGTAATATCAAATCACATTAAATGAAGATTTTTTATACTTTAGATTTTTTAATGTTTTAGATTTTTTTAATGTTTTAGGTATTTTAAAATTTTTAAAATGTTTTAGATTTTAAAATTTTCATGTTTTTTAAATAAAAATAAGAAAAAAAAATAAAACAAAAAATAAAAATCAAATCAACAAAGAGAAATATAATGAAATGATTTAATGAAAAACCTAAAACCTAAAGTATAAAAATAAAAAAAACCTAACTCATAACAAACAAAAGGAAACAAAATCGTAAATAAAAAAAATGAATCTAACTAACGCTTGTAAAGAAATGAAATCGGAATAAAAGAACTAACCTAATGTATATACATACAAATGAAAAAAATCGAATGTTTTGGTTGTTGTGTGTGTTTGCAAGTTTGCGGCGGAAAGGAGAGCTCGATGACAGAAGAGCGAGGAGAGGGTTTGGACCAGTGTTGATAATATCGGTATCGGGAAAATATCGGCGAGGGGCCAGAAAATATCTTATCGGCAATATCGGCGAAAATATCGGCAAA
>APFE030717479.1:153970-174050 GCA_000404065.3 Pinus taeda
TTTTGCCGATATTTTCCAATATTTGCCGATATTTTCCGATATTTGCCGATATTTTCAAAACAGAAAATATCGCGATATTTTCTCGGCGATATATCGTTTTGCCGAAAATATCGCGATATTTTCAAATATCGCCGATATATCGCCGATATTATCAACAATGGTTTGGACTACGGCAGATGTAGGGGGTAGCACGTAGGTGGCAGTGGGAGGGGATAAACGCAGGAAGAGAGGTCGGGGGTTAGGGAGTTCGATGAGAACAGACAACGATGGAGGTGGAGCCGCGTATGGATGGATGCGATGCTTGGACAACTGTAGGTTTGTGAGGAGGAGCCGAAGAAGGGGCGATGGGCTAGTAGATGAGAAGTATGACTGCGGTATTGGAGGATTTCGAAGGGTTTATAGATCGAAAGGAAGGGCTGCGTGGAGGAAAGAGGTGCAGAGAGCGTGTGAATACAACGAGGGCTTGCAGGATTTATGCAGTGAGAAGAAATGAGGGCTGAGGGTCGAACAGATGGAGAGGATGAGGGTTTGAGGATAGACAGAGGTAAAAACGTAGGGAGACAAGGGTAAAAAGAAACACAAAATTTTCTAGATTTAAAAAATTTAAAAACCCAAATGCAGACAATAATTTTTTTTCGAAATTTTCTAGAAAACTTCAAGATGAAGATAGTGAAAACAAATTCTAAATTTTCTGTTTAGAAAAACCCAAGAAGCAAAGAAACCGTAGCCTAAAACTTAAGATAAACTTGGAAAAACGAATTTCACACCAATGTATTTTTATGCTTCAGATTTATCAATGAAAACTCTCGTTAAATCGTTTCTAGATAAAAAAAATTTAAAACCCTTCGATTGCAAAAGTCTGGATAATATCCCTGGCACTACAAAATGATGTTGATGAACCCCAGAGATCCAGGGCCTAGATCTGGACTCTACACAATTTTCTTCTTCAGATCTGTAGCTGCATGACAACAAGAAAATACCCAAATGATATATACAAGGATAAAACTAAAACCTAGAAAAACCCAAGTTAGAAAACCAAAAATAATTACAGATCTATGCACAAGAATGACAGATCTATCAGATCTGGGGAGTGCGAGTCCAACTCCGTTCCCAGATCAGATAATCTGAGGCTCTCAATAGATAGATTTATCAATTTCGTACATAAAAATTGATTTTTTTAGATTTTAAAGGAGGTGCTTAGCTTAACGCCCTTCATGCATCACTAGTAAAATTCTTATGATAAGCTCGGGATTAAATTCAACTGGGCTCTCCAAAAAACATAGATCGAGAGTTGGCTGGTCCAGCTGAAAACTTCCCTGAACACTCGATGATCTACAAATCAAGATTTTCCTGCAAAACTCAATCTAGCCATCACAATAGAGCGAGAAAATGATAGTAAAATTCAGATAAATAGAGATACCTACTATTACATTCAAAATTTAAATTATCACTTAAACCCCAACGACTAAGCAAGGTACCTGTACTCAAATCACTCTTCAGAAGCTATCATCAATGGCTTAAAAAAATTTATGCATGAAAAACGACACATCTTATAGTATTTTCATGAAGAGTAACACTAGCGAAGATTAACCCCAAAGTCTTTCTTTATTATTAAAAAAAAAGATTACACGAAAGCTTCTCGCTTAGCACACGAATCAAAGGTCGGATGGTTCAACTGACAAATGACTTCCTATTTAAAGATAAATCCTCCAATGGGTAGTTCAAATGATCCTCGTCAAAGCAATCTTGACTGTTGATGAGGATTAAAATTTCTTTTAATTTCATTCAGTGAAAAATTTAAATATTTGGGGAAATCCGAATTTTTCAATTAAATGCATTTTAATTAATTCAAAAATTAAAATTTTGAATTAATTTCCCCAAAATTTTGTCTTTGACTTAATTCTAGGGATCAAAGGCTTAAAATTTAACAAAATAATTAATTTACTTTAGTCCCTATACTTTTTAAATTTTGATTTTTAAGGACCGACGAATTTTTCCTTTGGAGAATTTAAATTTACCTAGGACCTAGAATTAATTAAATTTCTAGCTTAGGATTTTAATTAATCTTTGGCTAGAAAATTTAATTAATTAACCTATGAGGGGATAAATTATTTTTCCAACCTTCAAGACACTTTACATCATGATTTTCATATTTTACATCTCAAGGAGGAAACCCCATTTGTAAAAGACTCTCACAGACTACCCATTTTTGTGACACAAATATAATCCAACAGATCAAGCAATTCGTAATAAAATAACCTAACCAAATAGTTAGGATTATTCTCAAATCACTTTTACATAGACTCGATCTAGAACACTAGGACTCGCCTAAGATCTTAGTGACAAAATCCATTCCGGCTTTGGGGTAACATTGATGGAAAACTCTGCCGACCATCCAAGAATGGATCACTGAGACAAAATACCTCCCGGGATGTAGATCGTCACCAGAAAAGTAGGTTTACCTAGGCAATTACATACATGACAGAGATCTCCTGAGATTATTTACATCATATACATGCAAAATGGTTTTACATTATAACATGATAATTAGGTTGGTGATGATAGTTGGACGACACGAACACATCGATCAGGAGCTATCCCTTTTGCGAAAAAAGGTGGTGTACTGCTATTGGTCATTGACACGTAGTGGTCAAAACCTCCTATTCCATGGTGGGTCAAATTCATAATGCTGTGATGAGCCTTTGCTACCTCCCTCTCACATTCCTTGAGGCCCCTTTTCAAAATTTTCAACTTGCATCAGACACAACACTTATCATGCTTGCCCTTGACCTAGATAGAATAAACCAAACAACGTGAGAGACCTTGCCTGTGAAGAAAGGGAATTTTAGTTCTAGCATATACCCTCCTGCCATCTTATCTTTCTTGCTGGGCATGACAATGAATTCATGGAGGCCTGTGTTGAAAAATCTAGGGCATAGTAATTATGTGATTTCTCTTCTATTAGTAACTGCTAGTGAGTGCTTTTTGTTTCTTTAGATTAGGATTTTCTTTTACTTGGGTTATTAGTGTTCTTTTTTATCAAACAACTACCAATGCATAAACCATAAAGAGACAAGAGACACAAAATATAGGCTATCAGCCAGGGCCAAAACCTCTCACTCTTTGAGAGGAAAACCCGAACAAATTCTTCTTTTTATAGAGATTCCAATTGATGAATACCAAGATCAAGACCCTTGACTTCTCTGCCACTCCAAGGCCAAGACACAAGATCCTTAGCCAACGATAGTCAACCTTCTCCTCCTTCACAACTTCTTCTTCAACCTTGGCTGTCTTCTGCTTTAGACTTTCGGCCTTCTTCCACTTCAGCTCCCTAAGAGGCTTGCACCACTACTGCAACAAACTTCTCCTCTCCTCGTCCTACACTGTTGCAATAGATTTCTTTTCGTCCCTTGCTGCTGTAACAGACTTTTAGTATGTATAAGTGTTTTCTTCCCTTAAAACAGTCCCATAAAGTATCCTAAGAACCTCGCTCCTCTTGCCTTTCACTTCGCTGGTTATGAGGCTACTCCTTATCTTCTTCGCATTTCCTTTTTTGATTCAAACTTCAATCGAATTGGAGAAGATGAGATGTCCGAAATTCTGTGTGAAAGATGAAATCCGAGCTGCCTATTTGTAGTAGTTTGCCTCTGTATATGAGCCGACATGAGTGCATGTGAGCCGACATGTCCTTTGGGGAATTTACGTTATTTTTTTTGAAGCCGACTCGAGGAGGAGACTTTGCTTGGTCTTGGAGGGCTATTTATACTTATCTAATGACTCATATAAAATCTAGTATGCCCAATAAGGGCCCTTCATACATGACATTGACTCAAATTGACTTTTATGGCTAGATGACAAATCCTAAAGGCTCTCAATGGGAGCCATCTCTAAAAATAAAATTCCTTGCTCGTGAAAACCATGATACAAGCATAATAATAATTTTTATTTGTCTTCTTTTCATCAATTACATAAAATCACAATTACACATGTCATTATGAAGACTGAACCTAGCTAACTTTTCAATAGTCGGAGGGATTGCAAATGACTTATAAGAAGTCCAGGGAATCCTATATGTAAATGATGATCCCGCAATTGTGCATTTCTTTAGCTTGTTTAATGGAGGAGATGGTATATGGTGTTGGGAGTGATTAGACAGCGTTAACTGCCTTTCCCTTCACATCTATGTGATGAGACAGATGTTGTGGGGTGTCATGGTTTTCATAAATTGCTTACATGTCATGGTAGGGGGAGGATGGTGCTATTGTCAGTCAACTCCACCTTTGCCTTATTAGCCCTTTCTTGTCAATGAACCCCCAAATTAGTTTTTTTGTCAGATTCCATATTGAGGCTTCGTAGAACATGAAAGATTTCAAGCTGCTCACATACACTAATTGTCGAGAGGGGTCTTTGACAAAGGGAGAGTTTGGTGGATGAGAGATTAGAGAATCACCATTGAGTTACCAATCACCATGGCTTTTGTAACCCCTTTATCTCTGAGTATAGCTAGTCCTTGCAAGACTGCTAGAAATTGTGCTTCATTATTAGTAGCATTTTCCAAACCCCAAGTGAACTCCCGACCCCTGCTGCCTCTTGCATACTGTTTTTCATTGGATACCAATGCAACAAGTGATTTATGATTTTTCTGTTGAAATCTGTATTACATGCTTAAGTATGTTATGGTTATTGTATTTCTCAATTTAATTTTCATTGATTAGCTTCTCTTTTACCTTTTTGAAGCAAGTAAACCTAGCAAATAAAATGTTTTTTATGTTTTTTAATTTTGTGGGTATAAAATATGGAGAGTTCTTATTTATGAAATTTGCAGGTTGTAGGCGTTGGCAAAATTGTAACACTTCCCCTTATAGGTCAGTTGGCTGATGAATATGGACGGAAACCTCTGATCTTGCTCACACTTTCTGCATCAATTGTACCTTTTGGTGGGTAATCCTTTCCATTCATTCTATATGCAGATTGTTAATATTTCTGATTTCCTTGGCCTTCTATGCAGGAAGATGATTTGGTAGTAATATGACTTTATATATGTGGTTAAGGTTGCACCATTGTTGCTTTGTCATCCTGATAATCATGCTTGCATAGTGGCAGTGGCATTAAAACAAAGCCGTATATTCTTGCACTAAATTGGTTTTGATTTATGCAACAACTTTCAAAATCTGGATGGTCCATCTGTTTTCATTTCGTAAAAAAATTGCCATGATGTGGGAATCTATATTACTTATTTTCTGAGAATTGTTATATCTATATGCTTGTTATCAGTATATAGAACAGCCTCTTGAAGTTCTGAATAGAAAGAGACACAATTGGCCTTCCTTTTTTTGTCTTCAATTCCTGGAACAGTTAAATCACATCCTCACTAGAAAGCTTTCTTGTTCTATTTTAAACCGTTGGAAACCAGAATAATACTAAGGGAGGGGGAGGAGAAGGGGAGGGGACGGGGCGCAGGCGGGAAGAGGGGGAAAATTAGTATTATGTAAATTTTAAACTATTATTTAGACAGTCAAAAATATTCTGTACTACAGCAGTACATCAATCACATAACAATTAGACATAGGATGTTTACGTGGAACCCATATGGAAGAAAGCCACAAATCTTCTTTTAATTTTAGTGTAAATTTAGGCACCAACTTCAATTTACATCAAACTATGTAGGCACTAACTTATAGGAGGCTCTAAATCCCTTTTTTGGCAAGCATCAACTTGCTAGAAGCACTAACTTCCACTGTTTGTGTAATGTTCCTAAGTAGGAATGTGAGTGATTTAAGCAAATAAATAGTGCAGCAGCATATAAAAATAAACACACACATTAAACATCCATAAAAACGCTGCCAATTAGGAACTACTGAGCCATATTATTAAAAATCAAAGGGCTAGATACAATATGAGATGGAATGGTGCCCCCGGGCTTGTCCTAGGCATCCATAAAAACGCTGCCAATCAGGAATCACTGAGCCATATTATTAAAAATCAAAGGGCTAGATACAATATGAAATGGAATGGTGCACCTGGGCTTGTCCTAATTAACAAGCAAGACCAACCCTAGGTTGCAAAATCGCTAAGCTGAAGGCTGCCTAGTCGCTGCACCACTCTGCACTGCGCTGCCCCAGTAAACTACTGCCCTGCTGAACTTTGACTTGTTGGAATGTGCCCAAAAACTGCCCAAAAAATTATATCCTTTTAGCCACAGACTCCTTGGACAAAACCCATAAAAACCTAGAAGGAAATTTCATTGTTTTTGACTTTGGATATTTGGGTTACTTGGAACCTCTCCCCAGCTTCTGCGGCCAAATTCAACTTTCAGGAAACAGCTTGCAAATCCCTCTGAAAACACCTTTGAAATGCTGATTTTACCTGTGCTATCCAAATCCTTGCTCCCGGATGGCTCTTGGCCAAGATTGTCTGCTCTCCCAAGCCCCACGAAATTGCTGCTACAGGCCTCTGCGTAATTCCCATGCCCATAAATTCGTATAAATGATGCACTGGCCTAGATGGCTGCAAACCCCAACGAAAATGTCCTCAACAAGCAGCCTCCTCAGCTCCCGGAACTCCCAGCCAGCAATGAACCTCCTTGCTGACTTCCAACTCCTCCTGCATGTTTCTGGCTGCTTAGGAAATACACAGTTCCCTCTCTGCGCTGTTGGCTGAAGTGTGTGACTGCGCTGAACTCCTTGAAACTCTTGTGGAACGGCCTCCCTAGGGCGGACACAGATGGTTCCCCGAAGAAGAGGTTGAATCTCCCGTGTGAGAGATTTGTGGCTAAATAGCCGGTAGACTCGCTAAGCAATAGAGCATACAAAGAGGGTTTGTTTGCAAATGTTCAAGATGCTCGCAAATGAGAGTTGATCCTCCTTTTATCACCTTGGGTTCCCTTAGCCTCGTGTGGGCCCCTCCGTCCACCCATTCGATTCCCTCCAAGCTCATCAAATGGCCAAGTTCGAATTTCTCATGTGGGTGGCCCCCACATTCCACTAGCTGCAAAATAAAGTCGAATTTCCCCTATAGTTCCTAAGTCTAAGTGTGGGGTCCTCCTCCTAAGCCAAAATTGTGCCAAAAATATATAGCTGCACCTTGTGACTAATGTATTTGAGAAGGGACATGACAGTCCTCCTCTCCCAAATGTTGCTTGCCCTCAAGCAACCTCAAAGCTAGGTGCTCCAGTATGTGTGTGCTCACCTTCCCAGGTGGCATCCTCATTCGGCAAGTTCTTCTAGCGTACCAAGAACTCCCTTATGGTCCTGCTCCTCAGTCTCCTTTTCTTGCTCTCAAAAATGGCTTCTGGCTCTAACACCAAGTGGCCCTCATCATCTAGCGGGGCTAGATCAGCTGCTGCCGTCACCTGTTGTTCCAACACCTTCATCAGGCATGAGACATGAAACACGTTATGGATTCTACTCCCTGGAGGCAGCTCTAGCTCATAAGCCAACTCCCCAACTCGCCTAGTCACCTGGTAGGGCCCATAAAAGCGTGGCTATAGCTTTTCGCCCCCTTTCTATTTCAGCGTAGACTGCTTGTAAGGCTGCAACCGGAGGTATACGAAGTCCCCCTCCTCAAAGTACCTCTTTGTCTTGTGTCGGTCTGCATAAAGTTTTTGTTGATTTTGGGTTGTCACTAAATTATCCTTGAGAGCTTTGAGGATATCTTGGCTCTCTTTGATAGTGTGGAAAAAGTTTGCAAAAAATCGGGATTAAATCCTAAAATTGTGATTTTTTCAACAAAACAATTTAATCCTTTGATTTTTTGCAGACTTTAAAAAATCGCATTTTATTCGTTATATGCCTGATTTTATCGAAAGTCGACCGAAAAAGTCGGCCATCTCTGTTGAATGTGGGATATGTCAGTGGCGTTTAAGTGCTCTCATATCGTGATTTGATAAGCAAAATTATTATGAGTTGCCACTATTGTTAGCGCTGTTATAAAATGAATTTGACAAGGAAAATTTGCTGTTAGGAGGCTGAACAATAAGGGTTTTGGACAACTAGTATTCAGTGTCTTGGAAGGGCCATTGTGAGTTGATAATATACTTTGATGTTGATTGTACAATGATTTGGTGGTCAAGTCCACTTGAGAAGTAGATCTGGTTAGGGTTGAGTATATTGTGTATTTTGGAGCAACAAATACTTAGTGAGCAATTGATGGCAAATGAGGCAAAGGACCTACCAGGTGTCAAGGACAAAAAATGTAGAAAGGGTTGATCTAGATGGGCTACTTCAACATGTAAGCTATATGTTTGTTCTTGTCTATTTCTCATTGGTCAGATTGCAGATTTGATGTTGCAGAATACAAGCCCTAATGTGGACTTTGGATACTCTAGATGTTAAAAAAATAAAATAAATGAATGTTTTTGTGTTTTTTTAATTTTGCGGACTTTTTGCCGAATTTTTCAAAAAAAATCCCGACTTTAACGAGTATTTCAACTTTTGGATCCTTGCCGATTTAATCCCGACTTCGACTTTTTCCACATTGCTCTTGGACGCAATGTTTGGCCTTTGGGGCTCGGCTGTCTCCAAAAACAATATCAACAAAAGTCAATGCATCATATCCATAAAGGGCACGGAAAGGAGTCATACCGATAGACATGTGCGTGGTGTTGTAGCAGTACTCGCCCAGGGGCAACCACCGAATCTATGTCCTATGCTGACCTATAACATAGTTCCTCAGGTACCCCTCCAACCACTGGTTGACTCTCTCCGTCTGGTCATCTGTCTGAGGGTGATAGTTGGTGCTAGGAGTGAGCTCCATCCCAACCAACCTGAAGAGCTCTTGCCAAAAACCACCCATGAACCTGTTGTCTCTGTCACTCACTGTGTTCTTGGGGAGCCCATGTAGCTTGAAAACCTCCTGGAAGAACAACTCGGCAACCTGTGTAGTCATGTACCTAGTGGGGATGGGGAAGAAGCAGGCAAATTTGGTCAACTTGTCGACCACTACGTATATGCAATCCTTCCCCTGTACTATGGGGAGCCTAGTGATGAAATCCATCGAAATACTTTCCCATTTCCCCTTTGGAATGGGAAGTGGTTGTAGCAGTCATGCCGGGTGAGTCAGTTGCCCCTTGTTCCGCTGGGAGGCCTCACACTCCCGTACGTGTTGCAGCACGTCCTTCTTGAGGCCCTTCCACGTGAACCTCTCTTGAACATCCATATGTCTTCCGGAAACCCTGGTGTCCGGACAGTGGTGAATCATCAGCTGCCTGGAGTATCCTCTCCCTCAACTGCGAGTTGGGCACTAAGTGAATGCGCCCCTTGTAATAGATGACCTCATCCATAACACGGTAACGCTTATCTGCATGTGTCCTCTCCAATACCTTGCATGCCCTCCTGTCCTTGGAGTACTCCAACAAATGAGCCCTCCAATCTTGGCAGATGCTCATGAGGGATAACCCAGCTGGTCTCCTAGATAGAGCATCGACCACCACATTGTGTTACCCTCTCACATACTCAATGTCAAAATCATAGGCCGACACCTTGCTGACCCATCTCTATTGCTTGTCGTTGAGGCCCTGCTGCCCCATGAAATGTCGAAGACTATTGTGATCAGTCTACATTCGGAACCAGTTGCCCATCAAGTACTAGCGGAACTTGGCCAATGCATGCATAATGGCCAACATCTCCTTGTCATATATGGAATATCAAAGCTCATGCGGTAGGAACTTTCAACTCTCGAAAGCTATGGGATGCCCGTCCTGTGACATTACTGCCCCAATTCCTACCCTGGATGCATCACACTCCACCGTGAATGGTTGGGAAAAGTCGGGGAGTGCCAAAACAAGGCAACTGCTCATCACCTCCTTGAGGCTATCAAAGGCAGCATGTGCTCCATCAGTCCATGCGAAGGCCCTCTTCTTGGTCAAGTCAGTCAAAGGTACTGCCAGTTGTGAGAACCCTTTGACAAACTTCCTGTAATAGGTGCAAATACCCAAGAAGCCTCTCAGCGTAGTCACATCTCGGGGTATTGGCCAATCCCGGATGGCTCGAATCTTCTCCTTGTGAACTTTCACCCCATATGCTCTAATGATATGCCCGAGATAAAGCATCTCTGTCAATCCAAACTTGCATTTGGAGAGCTTGGCATAAAACTGCTACTCCTCTAGAATGCAGAATACCTCCTCCAAGTGTTGGAGGTGCTCCTCCCACGCCCGGCTATAGATCAGGATGTCATCGAAGAACACTAGCACGAACCTCCTCAACTGTCCCCGAAAGATATTCTTCATGCAACACTGGAATGTAAATGGCATGACCAGAAACTCAAAGTGCCCGTAGTGGTACCAAAACGCTGTCTTTGGGGTGTCCTGATCCCTCACTCTGATTTGGTGGTACCCTGAACGCAGACCAATCTTAGAGAAGTACTTGGCTCCTCTAAGCTCATCCATCATCTCGTCAATGCGGGGAATAGGGTATCAGTTCTTAAGAGTCTTCTGGTTGAGGGCCCGGTAGTTGATACACATCTGGAGGGTTCCATCCTCCTTCTTCACCAACACTAGTGAAGAAGCGAAAGGACTGGAACTTGGCCTGATAGGGCCCAATGCAGGCAACTCCTGGATGGCCTTCTCTATCTCGTCCTTATAGGCTTTGGGGTGCCTGTAAGGAGTAGTGATAACTGCCTGTATACTTGGCTCTAGCTCAATGGTGTGCTTAAATCCTCTATTTGGTGGCTGCCTTGGTGGAATGTCCCTGAACACTATAGCATACTTGTCCAGTAAAGCTTGTATGTCTGTTGGTTGTCGCTGCGCTTGTCCCCCAGCCTTTGAGATCCTCAACTCGACTGCCCATGCAATGTCTCCATGCTGGAGATCTGCCTCCATCCCGTGGGCCAAAACTGTTTGACGCGGATAAGACTACATGCCTCTCAAGACCACCAGTTTGCCATCTGGCCCAATGAACTCCATCTCTGGTTTCCTCTAATCCGTCGCAACTCGCCCAAGGGAATACAACCATTGGACACCGATCACCACGTTGGTGTCTGGCATATCGACCACAAAGAAGTGGTCCATCATCGAGTAGTTCCCCATAACTACTGTCAAGGAGGGCACATATTTGGTGCACTGGATAGCAATCACATTAGCATGAAGACAAGAGGACACAAGATGTGGCACCAGCCAGGGACAAACCCCAATGTGGGGAAACCCTTGATCAATTCTTCTTATATTCTTCAATAGTTCAGCAGAGAGAGTACAAATATACAAATTTGAGATTTTATGACAACAGTAGACAGTATATCATTATGACAGTCTTCAAGCAATCATTAAGAGTACTGTAGCATATCTTGATGCAACATTCCTCCGATTGCTAGCTGCTCTAGCAATTCTGGTTAGGGCACAATATGCAGCCCTAAACTCCCTTGATTGTGATGAATTGCTGATCTAATAAGGGCATCTAAAGTTGTCCTAAACTTCATAATTTCCGAACAACTCTAAGAGAGCAGCCCTAAGAAATCCTTGCTATGGTGCTATGGCCCGTGGCCTAGCACATAGCAATACTATAGTAAATGTCCTCAAAACATCATCAGTATATATTAGCACCCAATCTGCATATGAAACTAGCCCTACATAGATTTGATCTAAGTCTGAGGGCAGACTTCTTGAATACACAGCCTCACCTTATGACTGCGGCTCTCATTCCTTGCAGGCAGTCTTTAACTCATACTTGGAACAACCTCTATCACTATGTTGTCACCTACAACAGTCTGACCATGATTCTTTTATGCTTTTTCTTGTTGTGCTAAGGTCCCTCTAGCTACAGTTAGGGTCTCTCCTTTTTTCACTACGGATTAGTGACTACCTTTAGCTGCAAGTTTGGCTTCTCTTGACAGCGTCTAAGCCTCCTTTTGATTGCGGCTAGGGTTGCCTTTTACTGTGGCTTAGTGTCTCCTTTTTGGCTGCGTTTTAGGGTCTCCTTTAGTTGCGTTTTAGGGCTCTCTTGATAGTGGATTAGGGCCTCCCTTTAAGTGCGGAAAAAGGCTCCTCCTAACATGCAGCTAGGGCTCCTTTGGACTGCAGATAGGAGCCTCTCTTCACTGCGGCTTGATCTCCTTTAGGATAGCGTATAGGGCTTCTCCTTAGGACTGCGTATTAGGCCTTCCCTTTTGTTGTGTATGATGCATCCTTGACTGCTTATAGTTCTCTTCTTAATTGCGACCAGATTGTTCTCTTCACCTACAGCTAGGTCTCCTTCCTTTGGCACTATGGCTAGGGTTCTTTCCTTTAGGAATGTGGCTAGGGATCTCTATCTAGACCTCTCTTTCCACCAAAACCCAAATGAGTTGAGAGAGATCACAAGAGATGTGTGTGTCACAAAGGACTTGAGGCCTCCTTTATTTATAATGCTACGTTGAGGTTGAGCTGGGGTAATTTGCTTGCTGGTCGACCTTAACAATTTGTTAAATAATACAAATAAATTCATATCTCCATAAATACATGTCGGAATCGGATGATCTTTGGATCAATCCTACACTTCTTGAAGAGAGGAATCCAAGAAAAACATCATCTGCCATAAATAAGATGACCCACATGGAGTTTGGCCCTAGTTGCCAATTTTAACCAAAGAGATTGCCCTCTTTTATGATGACAATGCCTTTTGTTCTAACTCCCTTTGTAGATGGTGATTGATGAGGATGTCTTGATACTTCCTCAGATGGTCTTCTTTAAGGATAAGGGAGAGGTCCTTGCTTCAATGAGAGGGAACTTGCCTTATAGCCTTTTGAAGATAATGACAATGCCTTTAGCCTTCTTTGCCTTCAAGATACTTCTACAACTTTGGTGGTGAATGACTGCAGATCATAAATGCTTCTAGGGTTTTGACTTTCTCCAAGATGATGTGATCTTAGTCCTAGAAATGCTTCTCTTGGATGTCTATACTTTGGGCTACATTGCATTGTAGATCTCTTCAACTTGATGAGGTTCTTTGAGGTCTTTTAATGATGAGTTAGAGGATCCAAAACTTTTGCTAGTGTAGATTTCTTCTTCGATCTAGGGTTTGATTCTTCGATTTAGATCTCGACTTCACTTTGATATCCTTAAATTTGGTTTGATTCCTTTCTTGAAACTCGATCCTTGAGTGTCTCTTTGATAAGATGCCCTTCCTTTGACTTAGGTAGCTTAGCTCTGATACCATGCTGAGAATTCTAGGGCATCATGAATGAGGTGATTTCTCTTCCATTAGTAACTGCTTGTGAGTGATTTTGACAAATTTAGATTAGGATCTATTTTACTTTAGTTATTAGTGTTCTTCTTCATCAAACTACTACTAATGCATGAACATAAATAGACAAGAGACACAGAATGTAGGGTATCTGCCAGGGCCAAAGCCTCTCACTCTTTGAGAGGAAAACACGCACAAATTCTTCATATAGACATTACAATTGACGAATACCAAGACCAAGACCCTTGACCTATTTGCGACTCCAAGACCAAGACACAAGTCCTCTTCCACCTTCTCATTTACTCTCTATCGGTTCCTTCTACTTCAGATTTCGCACCATATGTGATGACACCGAATTGTGGTCACTGTGTTTGTCAAGGATACCTCTCCTCTCCTCCAGCAGTAACACCGAATCCTGAAGACATACCATTGAACCATAGTCACTGCCTTTTGAGATACCATCGTGAAATTCTTCCTTGTAACAACATTGAGACCTTGTCACATACTTGTGACCTTCTTTCTATGTGGCACCGAATTCTCCTAGCAGTGGTGGCACCAAATTCTCCTTTGCTGTGGGATAGAGATTATGCCGAGATTCTTCCTGTGATTTAGTACCGAGACAGCGAGGGGATATCACTGTGGTATCACTGAAACATAGTTTGACTGTGTACCCTTAGCCGAGCTTCTTTTCTAAAGTGATATCCAAACTTGTCACTACCGCTTGTGCACCCGAAACATCAGAGAGTTATCCGAACTGTTGACTGTGATCAACCCTAATGATCCTCACTGTTCATCTGTATCCTAACTTCAGAAGTATCCGAACTCATTGACTGAATCCTTATTCGAACCTCAGAGATATCTAAACTTCTTATTGTGGAATAAGCCGAGCTGCCTATTTATAGTAGTCAACCCATGAATATTAGCTGACATAACTTTATGAAGAGATGTGTCTCTAATAGGTGAGCCGACATGAGCCTTTGCATTTCATTTTGAGGTCGACTTGAAGAGAACTTTGTGCTTGTCTTGGAGGGCTACTAGACCATTCTATTGACTCATATACATTTGTAATATGCCCAAGAAGGGTTCTTCATACATGACATTGACTCTATTTGAATTTTATGACAAATCCTAAAGGATCTCAATGGGAGGCATCTAAAAATAAAATCTCTTGCTCATGAAACCCATGAAGCAAGAATTACAATAATAATTTTATTTTTCTTCATTTCATCATTTAAAAAATCAGAGTTACATGTCATTATGAAGACCGAACCTAGTTACACTTTTCAACAGGCTGTCTCTAGGAGCTACAACAATAATGGTGAGGGATGTCCACATATTTAGGTGTATAAATGTAGGAGGGAGCAATCGTGGATACTTGAGTTACTTCGACCTTTTTTTTTTCCACCCTTCATCATTTGCTTTTTTCTTTTTCTTGAATTTTCTTTGTTTTACTGCTCGGGGCTCTAGGAGATGAGAGCATGTTGTGTATGATATAAGCATTTATTACCCCTTAAGATGGGGTAGTTTGTGATATTCCCACATAGCAATATTGCTAAGGGAAATATCAATTTTTTCAATTTTGTCAAAGTTTGGGTTACTACTTAGGAAAAGTGGGTTGTGGGATCCCACTTGAAATTTTGAGCTAAAGAAGGGGCCCAACATAGCGGAAAGGAAGAAAATCGATTGCTAGTGGATGGTCGGGGCTACCCCAAGAGGAAAAACACACTCTCCTTAGCTAGCACGCATTCTTGGAGAGAAGAGAGAGGAAGAGGTTGATGCATGGGACCCACATGGAGGTTTGGGGGCCCAAGATCAAATAGGAGATGGATTCCACATTTTGGGGACTTTTTGATCATTTTACAATTTCACCCACCTAGCATGCTTAAGCTGAGGGTCAAGTTTGCAAGTGTTATTGAGCACAGGAGATTTTCATGTGAGCGTCTCACCCTACCTTTGGTGGACTTCGAGTGCCAGCCCAAGAAGGTGACCTGCATTACATTTGGGAGCTGTCCGAAAGTTTGGCTAGCATTTTGTGGAGTCTCTCTAGTAGGTTGGGCGTAGAAAGGGGAATACGCTCCACTTCGTGGAGTTGGTACAGAACAGGAGATTCCTTGAGATTTTTGGGGTTGATTGGGGCCATAAATTGTTGAAGGATTGGAGTGATAAAGGAGCACGATTTTGAGGGGAAATTCCTGTGCTCAGGGTGCCATCACTAGTTACTACATAGGCACTACACAGGGTCCATTTTCGTGCCACACGTGGGGGCTGGGAGGAGGTCATTCTGCGGCTGGTGTGAGCTGATATTTGAGAGGGGTCCTAGGAGGGAATTTTGCTAAGCTTTGCAGCTATTTGGAGCCCACGAGTGGGCAATGTTATTTTCAGGAGGGTTGATTTGCCTAGCAGTTGGAGAGGAGCGTAGAAATTGGGGCAAATTTCAGAGGTGAACATTTGGCCAAACCTTGCTAGATTTTGGTTGGTTATTTGTGGGGATAATGGGGTTATTTTCCTAGAATTTTCTGAGCACCAAAGGGGGGCCAAATCAACTATTTCTTACAACCAACAGTGCAATTTTTGAAGGGCCAATGCATAGCATTTGTGGGGGCAACATCCTAGTAGAAGAGCAACTGATTTCTTCACCCAACCCTTGTTTGCTTGCCTTGGGCAAGCCCAAGTGCATACATTCCGAGCTACTAATTTTACCCCTTTTTTATCACAATAAAATGGCTCAGTATTGCACAGTTTTTGGTGCATTTCTTGGTGTTTAATTTGTGTGCAAATTTTGTGTGTATTTTTGCTATGTATGCTTTGTTTATCACTGTTAATTTCCCTTAGGGATATGACAGTGGTATCAAAGCTCATAGTCTTGGTTCAGCCTGTGGGAGCAACCATCAGCCTATAACATCAGAGGATAGATAGAACATCACGTATAGGAGCAAAGGTACAAAAGTAGAGAGAGGCAGCTAGAGATTACTTCTGATACAAAGACCCTTGCATCGAAGGTTGAGGGACCAACTACGGGGGACAACCCAAATGATAGAGTAAGTAAAGAAGAGAAGTTTGCCCAACATCTCTTGAAGGCTAACCATGACTTATCTAGGGGTATTGACGAGTTGAGACAGTAGAACAACAATAACAACAAGGGCAAGGGCGTTCAGGGGGATGTACACTTGGGCGAGGGCTCGGGTACTTGCACCACTAGGCAGCAAACCCACTCAATTCACCTCATGTTTCTAGCACACCACCCAGGTCAACCATTCCTAATTCCTAGCATCAGGTGCCGGAGGATTGCAGGGGTAGGAGGACATGCCCAAGAGAGACTATTTTGTGGAATACCAATCCTATGGGGATGATTTCAGAGATGCCATCACCTTCAAAGACTTCTGCCAATTGAAGGGCAAGAATAGGAGCAAGGGGTAGAGTGGAGGAGGTTACACGCATGGCACTTATTTGCATTTCATAGTGGGGAGGTTATTCCTTTCGACTTTTGATGGCTCACCTGGGAGCTCTACCAGGGCATGGGTGAAGAAGTTGGATGTCGATTTCCAGCTTTACCAAATGACGGAGGTGGAGGAAATCAAGATTGCCACGTTATACTTGGAGAGAGAGGCCCATGATTGGTGGTTCCATGGATTTACCACGATGGGGCATGTAAGGGTCACGACCTATGAGGATTTCACACTGAGGGTACTTGAGCGCTTTGAGAGGAGAGACCTTGAGTAGCACTTCAAGGAATTGATGCAACTCAAGCAAACCGATAGTGTAGAGGCATACGTCTTTGAGTTTCTGAGAGTATCAATGATGGTACTAGATCTATCAGAGGCTAGGAGGGTGTTCCAATTTTTGGAGGGGCTAGGAGAGCCATTGAAGGGCTCGGTGAGGTACAACAGGCCCACCTCTTTGCAGGACACAATCGGTTGATCTGAAAATCTCTCGTGAGTGATCTCAGTTAATTAATTAATGAATGAAGGTATTATAGACTCATGTGCTGGTGTGTGTCTATGTTAACTTAGGCAACGAATCGATAAGATTGCAAAATACACAGACACTGGAAAAGAGTAAGAGAAACACAGTAAGCAAATACAAGAACACAACAAATTAATAAGGAGTTAACCCAATCCTCCTGGGTTACGTCTCTGGTCCAGCTTTCAGTGGTGGCCTTCTTTTATTGTGTCTTTAAGCAGAGTTTTTACAATAAGGAGCTCCATTTGAGTCTCCTGAAACAGATGGTGCTTAGTAGGGTGGTTCTTGGATTCCCCAAGCCACTAGAGTGCACAGACTCCCCCTTACCAAGTCTCGACCTCAACTGGTCTTGATGGGACAAGTCCAATTTGGTACCCAGTTCTCGACAGATATCCTCACAGGGATTGCTTGAACCTCTCAAGCTTTCTGTCTGCTCGATGCTGCCTTAGCTCTGCAGGTCAGCTCGGCTCTCTGTGTCTGCTTCTGTCTCTTCTTCTTACCGTGCTCGCTTTTGTTCTTTGTTCGTTCATGGCTTAAAGCCAATACGTCCTTGACTGTTCGCTTCCTCTTCCTCCTCTTCGGACCGCCTGCTGCTGTTCGCTTAGAATTCCCTGCCTCTACGTTATCGCCATTGTGTAACGTCTCACAGGAAAGTGGCCACTTGTCCTTTCACGAACTGCACCAGCTTTTCCTCAAACGGTTCGGTATTTTGATTACTCTGTGTAATGATTCATCCACCAACTCAACGGTCCAATCAGACTTCAGACTTTTATATGCCATCGCTTATTTCTTCCTCCGAATTTGGTTTCCCATCGGGTTTGATCTCCACCGTTAGATCTGGAACCCCCAGATCCTACAATGTTCGCTCTTATTGCGCAGTTGACTTGCTCGGATGTTAGCCCGCGATGAGAGGCAGTTTTCTCTCTCATCCGCCGGACATGTGTCGTTCGCTGTATGGCATCGCTGGGTCTCCTGTCAATTCCACTTACTGCCCAAAACGCCTCCAATATTCCGTCGGTTTTGGAGCGCGGGACCTGCCTTTCGCTTTAGCGCCTTTCCCACGGTTTTCTGGCTTCCCTTGTGACCGAGTGCTTGGGGCCTTTCCATTTCGAGGGGTTTTGCCCAGTGATCGCTAATTGCGCATTAGAAACGACCTCCATTTTCTGATCCGGACTTCCTAACTACTAGTTTGCGTCGTGCGTGGTCTCCATGGGCCTCGGTCAGTGCGCTTTGACCGAGGTCCTCGTCGTTCCTTGCTGGCTATAAACTGCCACTGTCCAGAGGTCTTCCTGATAGCTCATTGTTCACAAGTTTTTGAAGTTTGTCATGATTTGATACAGTCATAGAACTTTGAAATTTTCTCACAACCTTCCCACTGAAAAAGCTTTTGGATCGCAAAAGTTGGTTTTCAAGCATCGACTAAGTGAGGGTACAATTTTCTCACTTGTCCAATCTCTATCCACTTTGCATTGCTCGGCTTTGAACCCTTAAGCCCAATTCTGAGGTACTCAACATCTCCCTTGCGCGTCATCCTCACCTTCTTGTCCAGAACTGTGTCTTCCTGCAACTCATTAAGATATTCAGGTAACAGGTCATCAATAAAAGGCAATTGACTCTGCTCTTCGGGATCCTCAATTAGTGAAGGTTCAAATAGTCTCAAGCAATCTGCGTTTACGACTGAGTAGATGTGCATGTAAGCTGGTAGATCAAGGCGAAAAGCATTCTCACCAATTTTCTCAAGTATCTTGAAAGGTTCATCCCTGATAGGCTTTAGCTTTTTACCTTCACCTTGCATCCTGTCCTTGCTGATATACAGGCAAACTTGGTCACCAACTTGGAAACTATGCTCCATCAGATGCTTGTCATGCCTTGCCTTGTATTTGGCTTGGCGCTTTTCCAGCTGTTCCTGTACTGTTTGGTGGATCTCTTATATTTGTTTAATGAACCTAGTTGCCCTGTCCACATAACTGTGCCCCTCAACTGTGGTGTCTTTACCAAAAACAAAATCCAAAAGAGACCTTAGTGTGAAACCAAAACAGGTCTCAAAAGGAGATCTCTATGTAGAAGAATGTTTTGCTTTGTTGTAAGCATGCTGCACATAACACAAATGTTCATCCCAAAGCTTAGGATGCTTGCTGCAATATCCTCTGAGCAACTAGATCACTGTCCTGTTGACTACTTCAGTTTGGCCATCGGTTTGTGGATGAAAAGCTATGCTTTTCTTCAGTTTGGTGTCCATCAGTTACCGCAGACTTGACCAAAACTTTCCCACAAATCGGGTGTCTCGATCAGATACAATGGAAGTGGGTAATCCAAAATGAACCCATACATGTTGAAAGAACAGTTTTGCACTTTGTTCAGCTGTAATCTGTTTATTACAAGGTATCAAAATACACATTTTGCTGAACCTATCCACAACAACATACAAATAATCATGACTTTTCCTAGATTTAGGTAGTCCTCCAACAAAATCCATGGAAACACTTTCCCAAGGGTGAGAAGGAACTGGTAATGGAGTGTGCAAGCCTAGTTTTCTATTGATGGGCTTGCTTTTAGCACACATAGTACACCCTCTTACATATCTAGAAACTATCTCATTCATTTTTGGCCAATCTTTGCAGCTGTGCAACTGTTTTACTTACCCCAAAGTGACCTGATATTAGAGAAGTGTGTGCTTCTCGAATTATCTGTACTCTTTCAATTTGTGGAATGCATAGCTTCCCACAATGATATACGAGTCGGTCCTTTACATGATAATCCAATTCTTCTATTCGTTTGCCTTGTCTTAAAGTCGCATATACATCTTTAAAGTCTATATCTTGAGCATTTTTGTTCAATGTAGCTCTCATGTAACACAAAATTATGCTTAAGTACAGTAGATGCATTTATAATGTGTTGGGTTCCTATAATTCTAGTGATTACCCCATTACTATTGTAGTTATACCCCTTATTTATATTGTTGTGCCCCT
>APFE030717479.1:181964-204687 GCA_000404065.3 Pinus taeda
GTAAATCAAATTTAACATCTAGTTTAATCAAAGATGCCTTCCTTTTATGTTCAGGGCTATTAGGAGGTGTGAGAAAGCTTTCTTCTTTCCCTTTGCCTTTTGAGTGGTCATGGAGGAGAGAATTATCTTCTCCTTTGTCTTGTTTGGAGCCTGATGAATCTTCATCTTTATGTTTTCTAAAGTCCTTATACATTTCCTCTACCATGGACCTTAGGGCTAGCAAACTATCTAAGAATTGAGGGTCTGGCCCCACAGAACCTTCCTCTGACATTGTCTTCCGAGGATAGACTCTCCCAATTTCAGGATTAGTTTCGACCAACTCTCCTTCTCCTAATTTGAGCTTTGATCTAGTTAGCATTCAACAACTAAATCCAACACAAGCTTGTCTAACCTTAACAGCGTAGAGCACTGATACCACTTGATTTGAAAATCCCTCGTGAGTGATCTCAGTTAATTAATTAATGAATGAAGGTATTACAGACTCATGTGCTGGTGTGTGTCTATGGTATCTTAGGCAACAGATCGATAAGATTGCAAAATACATAGACACTGGAAAACAGTGAGAGAAACATAGTAAGCATATACAAGAACACAACAAATTAATAAGGAGTTCACCCAATCCTCCTGGGCTACGTCTCTGGTCCAGCGTTCAGTGGTGGCCTTCTTTTATTGTGTCTTTAAGCAGAGTTTTTACAATAAGGAGCTCCATTTGAGTCTCTTGAAATAGATGGTGCTTAGTAGGGTGGTTCTTGGATTCCCCAAGCCACTAGAGTGCACAAACTCCCCCTTACCAAGTCTCGACCTCAACTGGTCTTGATGGGACGAGTCCAATTTGGTACCCAGTTCTCGACAGATATGCTCACAGGGATTGCTTGGACCTCTCAAGCCTTCTATCTGCTTGATGCTGCCTTAGCTCTATAGGTCAGCTTGGCTCTCTGTGTCTGCTTCTGTCTCTTCTTCTTATCGTGCTCACTTTTGTTCTTTGTTCGTTCATGGCTTAAAGCCAATACGTCCTTGACTATTCGCTTCCTCTTCCGCCTTTTCAGATCGCCTGCTGCTGTTTGCTTGGAATTCCTTGCCTCTGCGTCATCGCCACTGTGTAACGTCTCACAAGGAAGTGGCCACTTGTCCTTTCACGAACTGTGCTAGCTTTTCCTCAAAGGGTTCGGTATTTCGATTACTCTGTGTAATGATTCATCTGCCAACTCAATGGTCCAATCGGACTTTAGACTTTTATATGCCATCGCTTATTTCAACCTCCGAATTCAGTTTCCCATCGGGTTCGATCTCCGCCGTTAGATCTGGAACACCCATATCCTACGGTGTTCGCTCTTATCGCGTGGTTGACTTGCTCGGACGTTAGCCCGTGATGAAAGGCGGTTTTCTCTCTCATCCGCTGGACACGCGTCGTTCGCTGTATGGCATCGCTGGGTCTCTCGACAATTCCGCTTACCGCCCAAAATGCCTCCGATATTCCGCCGGTTTTGGAGTGCGAGACCCACCTTTCACTTTAGCGCCTTTCCCACGGTTTTTTGGCTTCCCTTGTGACCGAGCGCTCGGGGCCTTTCCATTTCGAGGAATTTTGCCCAATGATTAGCGCTATAATCACGCATCAGAAACCTCCTCCGTTTTCTGATCCGGACTTCCTAATTGCTAGTTTGCATCCTGCGCGGTCTCCATGGGCCTCGGTCAACGCGCTTTGACTGAGGTCCTCGTCGTTCCTTATTGGCTACAAATTGCCACTGTCCAGAGGTCTTCCTGATAGCTCATTGTTCATAAGTTGGTTTTCAAGCATCGACTAAGTGAGGGTACAATTGTCCAATCTCTAACCACTTTGCTTAGCTCGGCTTTGAACCCTTGAGCCCAATTCTAAGGTACTCAACATTTCCCCTGCGCGTCGTCCTCACCTTCCAGTCCAGAACTGTGTCTTGCTGCAATTCATTAAGATATTCAGGTAACAGGTCATCAATAAAAGGAAATTGACTCTGCTCTTCGGGATCCTCAATTAGTGAAGGTTCAAATAGTCTCAAGCAATCTGCATTTACGACTGAGTAGATGTGCATGTAAGCTGGTAGATCAAGGCGAAAAACATTCTCACCAATTTTCTCAAGTATCTTGAAAGGTCCATACCTGATAGGCTTTAGCTTTTTACCTTCACCTTGCATCCTGACCTTGCTGATATACAACCAGGCTTGGTCAACAAATTGGAAACTATGCTCCATTCAATGCTTGTCATGTCTTGCCTTGTATTTGGCTTGGCTCTTTTCCAGCTGTTCCTGTACTGCCTGGTGGATCTCTTGGATTTGTTCAATGAACCTAGTTTCTCTATCCACATCACTGTGTCCCTCAACTGTGGTGTCTTTACCAAAGACAAAATCCAAAGGAGACCTTGGTGTGAAACCAAAACAGGTCTCAAAAGTAGATCTCTGTGTAGAAGAATGTTTTGCTCTGTTGTAAGCATGCTGCACATAACACAAATGTTCATCCCAAAGCTTAGGATGCTTGCTGCAATATCCTCTGAGCAACTAGATCACTGTCCTGTTGACTACTTCGGTCTGGCCATCGGCTTGTGGATGAAAAACTGTGCTTTTCTTCAGTTTGGTTTTCATTAGTTCCCACAGACTTGACCAAAACTTTCCCACAAATCGGGTGTCTCGATCAGATACAATGGAAGTGGGTAATCCAAAATGAACCCATACATGTTGAAAGAACAGTTTTGCAGTTTGTTCAGCTGTAATCTGTTTATTACAAGGTATCAAAATACACATTTTGCTGAACCTATCCACAACAACATACAAATAATCATGACCTTTCTTAGATTTAGGCAGTCCTCCAACAAAATCCATGGAAACACTTTCCCAAGGGTGAGAAGGAACTGGTAATGGAGTGTACAAGCCTAGTTTTCTATTGATGGGCTTGCTTTTAGCACACATAGTACACCCTCTTACATATCTAGTACACCCTCAAGTATATGGATAACTTTATTAGGCAAATGCCATTGGACCTCATAACAACTCCTCAAAACTCTATCGAGACCCCTGATGACATAACCTGCTCCATTGACCTGGCCATTCCCTGCCTTGCAAATCCACCCTGGCTGTACTATGAAGAAGAATAAAAACGGGGACATGATAGTCCTCCCACCCCAAGATTGCTTGACCTCAAGCAATCCAAACCTGTGGACCAATCTAGTGGCCCAACGCAACAGAGACCCAATGCTTCGATCCCATACGAACCAGTGGTCCACGTCACACCTCCAAGCTATTGAAACATGACTAGATCCTCCAATACTTGGATTCCATGTTTGTCTCTGACTCAACCTGCTACTAGTAGATCCACCTGGAACCCAATGCCACCAAGAAGGAGCATCAATGCTCCATGGCAGCTATTGTGCTATAGCTCCGGCTATGAATGCTGCCCCACCAACTACATACCAGGTCATGACTTCTCTCCGATCCAAGTCTTGGCATAAACCAAGGTCAATCTCATCATGTTGTTGTTGTGCTAAGATACTGATGAGTGGCCAGCTTACATCCTGCTGCCAACTGAAGCATGTAACATCCCTCAACTCTAAGGGCTCCGACAATATAATGCCTCTGACAAAAAATGATACTCCATCAGTGGGGTACCAACTCATGATCTCTCGCCAATCCAATGCATGGATTCTTGTGCAAGGAATACGTCTTCTATGTTGATACTGATCCATGCTCAACTCCTGATGCTCCATCTGGACAATCAAAACATGTCCAAGAGATCATGTCTCTCTCCCTTTAATGGGAAAAAGTGGGCAAACTGTGCTGCAAGCCCTGTTTATGAAGTCCTGGATAGGGCTGCTACCTGAATATGTTGTAGCTTTGCTAGCTGCCACCATATTTGTTTGCACCTCATCAATGGGTAGACCCAAAGATGGATGCACCACCATCTCCAACGACTCCCGCTGCCTACTAGCCTCCTGTAAAACTACCTTGTCAACCTCCAACACCTCCTGAGGACAGATGTCTGCAAATACTACCTCCCTGGACCCTGCCTGCACATCTATCTGCTTCACTCCAATTACTAGCTCCACGGGTGTCTGCTCATCCTCCACCATCGGCTCAACGTGAGCCACTAGATGACTATACAAAAATGGCCCATCCCACACACTGTGTGTATCAATTGTCTCACTCTCCTCTATGCGCTCTCTATCCTGAATCACCCATCGCTCATATGCTCCCGAATCTCCTTCCCACATGGGGAGAATCAACTGCTCCTCGTACTCCTCTACCACACATGGATGCATATCTAGGCTACTGTCATCAACTCCATATGACTGCTCGTGCTCCTCTAAGGTATCATCGTATGTACCCATGGACTCGTCCAATGAAGAGTCCTCATCTTGACACACATAAAGAATATCTCTGTGCTCTACCACTGTCATCTCCTTAGTGTCACTCAAGCATGAGTGGTCAGGTCCCCAAGACCTTTTGCAGATGAAGCAAAGTCCCTTCCTCTTCATCTCATTCTTATTGCATGAGCCCCTAAACCTGAGCTGCTCCTCCCTGGTCAACTGCCTCCTAAACAACCCAATGTTCTGCTCAACCAACCTCTCAGCTAGACCATAAGCAACAGGTGAGACCAACTGCTCTCTCCTCCAAACAGGCAATGATTGAGAGTGCAACTCCCGATAGATGGCATCACGACCTCTCATACATGAGGACAAGATGGACTGCATGTGTGCTATGACTCTGTCAGGATGATGTTTCCTAATGCTGAAGAAGCATTGGAACATATGCAAGATCAAACCGTCACACTCTAGATCAAAGATGACTTCATAAGTCCTAGTTACACCCATAACTTCTAAAATCTCAAGCTTCTTCCCAAATGTAGGGCCCACACTATTGTCTAAGTCCTGAAAAGTGTCCACTATCAGCTTGAAAACTCTCCCCATAACATCATCATTGTAAGGAGCTCTAGGGGCGGTTAGTCTCATGATGTGACTGAGACAAGAGGCAACTGGGAGTAACTCCTTAACAAGTTTCCTCCAAGAACTTGTGTTATATGAAAGCAAGCATAGCTGGTCTTAAAGCCTAAATGAGTTTCTTCCCTTCTAACTGGTCTATCTTGGAAAGGAGTTCACCCAGTTTATCTAGTTTGAAAAGGACTTTCCATGTGACCTCATGTGTTTTAGATTTGTCCTAAGTGCAAGGATTTTGTGTCCTATTTCTTGCCCCTTCTGCACATCCTTTGGTTGTTCTTTCTGAAGAGTGGCATAGATTCCCTTTGAGAAGGGTCTGTTGATTTCTTCTGTTGGTTTATTAAGGGCATTTTTGAAGGTTCGATCCATGTTTAAGCTGAAGAATGTCAAGCACATCAAGCTTTGATATATTCAACTAGAACTGATAACTCCTCATGGGAAAAGACAAATACATGCCTAACAGTACAAGGGTTATGACCAAACAACCACAATAAAATACTGTCATAGGCAACAACTCTGCTCAACAGCAACCTCTCTCTCTACTTTCAAATAGACACATCTCATCAAACTCTAGGCATTAGCAAAGTATTTCAGCTCACCCAATCAAAATTCTGACGCCTAATAAGAGCAACATACTTGCATGGGCCCAAGGATGACCATAAAACCAACAAGACACCCCACTGTCACTCTTACCTCAACAAATCTGATGGCAATTTATATATATAAAAATAGCAATGATAGACAAGCAAGGAAACTACAATATATAATTACTACCTAGCAAGGAAGGAACTTGGCTTTATGTTTTGAGACTTGAACTCTTTGCAGTGACCCTAGACCACAAATAATACTGAAGTTTGTTGAATAAACACTTCAAAACAGCCCTCTGTATGTCTTTACAAATGTAAGATCCCCACTTGAGAATGCTTAGGACTACCTTTGCCTCTTTGAGATTTATATAGGTTTCTAGTGAGAACCTGTCAAACAGATTGTAGGAAATTGTTGTTGGTGAAGTTAATTTTAGAGGAGCAGTCAGTATAAAAGGCAATTACCCAGAAAATACTTCCACCCAACGATATTTCATTCACACAATGTTCAAAATTCACAGAGACCAATCCAAGAAGATATGAGAAAACAATGGGACCTCAGATCTAGCTGATATAGAGAAGTAATTATCACAATACAGATATATGAAGAACTTGGTACTTTCTGATGCGAGATATTTCTGAGCATGGAGGTCTTCCTTCCTGTAGCTTGAGGTGGCTTTGGACCCAGAAAAACGTAGGTTTTAGTGACCACCACTTTTAGCGAGCAAGTCTGGTCTCATAGGCAACATGTCCTCTTTAACTCAACATACTTATCAGTCCCTTCTTTCCTTTAGCAGCATATTTAACCACACCCTGTGAGGGACTCGATCTGCAACTTAGAGTGCTCAGCCAGCGATAAAGGGTAACTTACGTCCAACACCTGTGAATTTTTACTTATTTTATTTTTTATTTTTTGTCTCACTCACAAAGAAGTCTGGAGCTCGACTTCTGGTATTTTATAGTCACTGTAAAATTCTATTTTCTCTGGAGCAGAGTCATCCCACAGAGTGAAATGCGCTCAGAACTGGAACATGGGACGTCTGGAATTTCTTAAGCAAATTGTATTTGGCAGCGCTGGTGAATAAAAATGCATGGTCCTTCGGTCTTGGAGAAATTCATCGGCCCTCTCAACTTCCCTCAAATCTCATCTCCAATTACACATTCGGCCTCTAGCTTATCTTCCACGCCCAGGTAGACACGAGTATAATGCCCAGCCACGGAATACAGCCTTTCCAGAAATAATGAACTTGGTCTCGAACTGGGCAATACTAATCCTTTTGATGGCCATTTGGACACCTAGAATTAATACGGCCGTCTGGAGCTCGAACTTCTGAGATGGTGTCTTGGCTGACTAGGCGGCTCCTTGTCAGCGCATCTTGACTTCCATTTGGTTTGGTGGCTTGGTGGGTCACGTTGAACATGGTCTTTGATAGACAGTTTTGTTCCTCGCTGACTGGAGTGGTTTTATCGAGTGTTTCTTTGTCTGATGCGGCCTGCATGGCCCATACACAGCCCAAGGGATAGTTTAGATCCCGTCTGTCGCTTGTGGAGACTCCTCACATCTTCTCGTAGCCCCAATGATTACGTGACTCAGATTGGTATGCAAATTGCAGTCTCACGACACTTGTTTAACGATGAGTATGGGCTTCAATTAAGTTGACATCGCTCAGTGTTTTCGCAGGTGGAGGTGGAATGTGGCTTTGCAGCAACTATCACACGATTTTTAGATGAACGTAGGCTCGATCCAATTCCTTTAACCCACGCGAGCAGCTCCTGGAATGGCGGGTCAATCCGGTCTGTAAATATATCTGCAAATACAGGTTTCTCCTGAATTTGGCACCATATAACAATATAATATGGCTGGCTTTTTCTAAATTTCAGGCTTGATCTCCCTCGGCCCCTGAAGATATTAGGCAGCTCACAAATTTTGACCACTTTAATTAATGCCACTGTTATTAGGTGAATGAGACACGCCCCTTCCACATTCTGCCAACCACATCGTCACTGGATCGTCCAATGCACAATCGACAATAACATGCAGACAATTGCACTACAGAAAATAGTTTCTACGTGCACCGGAAGAGGAAAGGAAAAACACTGGCTTCTATCATGTATTTTGTTTTCCGCCCTCTAAAATTTTGCCATCGTTTTACATATAATTTAGCTCACTGCCCCATTCAAAATTTGATTCGGCCCTATAAAATTCACCCTCATCCAGAATGATAGCCATTGTGTTACTCTTTTATTGAAGATGCGATAATTTTGGAATTTAACAAAAAGGAATTTTGGCACCTTTGAAACCCTTGAACAACCAAAATCAAAGGCTGAAAACCCACAACGTGAGCCAAGCTCGATGCTCTGATACCATTGTAGTGTCCCAAATGCAGAAAATTTGGAACAAGCACTCCACATAAAACTAATCATGCATTTAATAGAAGATTGCCATGTAAAATTAAGCAAGAAAGCATTGCAATCCCATAACACCATGCACTGAAAAATACTTTGCTTTATTATATTAGATAAACTAGGGTTTTACATGCAAATACAACCCATGCAGTTGAAATAGTCTGGCCTCAAACAGATCTACAACAATGACATAATCGGCCTCCAAAACAGAACTGAAAATCAATAAACTGTAGCCTGTGAACCCTGAATGGATTCACCAAGGGAAGAGATGGGTGCTCACCCTCTCTCACTGAAGCACCCGAGGGTTTTCGTCTTAGGGCTACTATTGGGGTAGAGAACTGGGTTCTCAACATCACATACAAGAAACAATGTCAAAACCAAGATATCCTCCAATGGTCTCCTCCTCCTCTTTTATAGATTTGATGGGCTCCTCTAGAGCCTTATTATTATTTTAATCATGGAGCACTTTTCCCTCTTTTATTTCAATTAAAATACTCTTTTTAATGTGGAAAAATGGTAAATTGGCCATCATCTCTCCCTAGGTCACTGAAACTCTCATCTAACCATCCCATCATGCGGATCTTCTCGTTCCGGTTTCAACAAGCTTTTACACTAAGGTGTTCTGCCATGTATTCCTCCCGGAATGCCACCTTAAGCGTAATTAATTGACTCAAGCCCACTAATAACTCATTTTTCTGAAAGTTGTTGGAATGCGACAGAATGAAAGGAAAACTATGTGGATGATGGAATATACCAAGTGAATGTCGTTGGACCTCATAGTAACTCCTCAAAACTCCATCGGGACCCCTGATGACATAACCTACTCCACGGACTTGGCCATCCCCTGCCTTGCAAATCCACCCTAGCTGTACTATTAAGAAGAATAAAAATGGGGACATGACAGTCCTCCTACCCCAAGATTGCTTGCCCTCAAGCAATCCAAACCTGTGGACCAATTTGGTGGCCCAACGCAACAGAGACCCAATGCTTGGATCCCATATGAACCACTGGTCCACGTCACACCTCCAAGCTATTGAAACATGACTGGATCCTCCAATACTTGGATCCCATGTCCGTCTCTGACTCAACCTGCTACTAATAGATCCACCTGGATCCCAATGCCACCAAGAAGGAGGGTCAATGCTCCGTGGCTCTTGTTGTGCTATAGCTCTGGCTGTGAACGTTGCCCCACCAACTGCGTACCAGCTCATCACTTCTCTCCAATCCAACTCTCGGCATAAACCAAGGTCAATCTCATCATGTTGTTGTTGTGCTGAGATACTGATGAGTGGCCAGCTTACATCCTGTTGCCAACTGAAGCATGTAACATCCCTCAACTCTAAGGGCTCCGACAACATAATGCCTCTGACAAAAAATGATACTCCATCAATAGGGTACCAACTCATGATCTCTTGCGAATCCAATGCATGGATTCTTGTGCAAGGAATACGTCTTCTATTAGGGCCCACACTATTGTCTAAGTCCTGAAAAGTGTCCACTATCAGCTTGAAAACTCTCCCCATAACATCATCATTGTAAGGAGCTCTAGGGGCGGTTAGTCTCATGATGTGACTGAGACAAGAGGCAACTGGGAGTCTAACCCCTTCACAAGGTTCCTCCAAGAACTTGTGTTGTATGAGAGCAAGCATAACTGGTATTAGAGCCCAAATGAGTTTCTTCCCTTCTAACTGGTCTATCCTGGAAAGGAGTTCACCCAGTTCATCTAGTTTGAAAAGGACTTTCCATGTGACCCTCATGCGTTTTAGATCTATCCCAAGTGCAAGGATTTTGTGTCCTATTTCCTGCCCCTTCTGCACATCCTTTGGCTGTTCTTTCTAAAGAGTGGCATAGATCCCCTTTGAGAAGGGTCTGCTGATTTCTGCTGCTGGTTTATTAAGGGAATTTTTGAAGGTTCGATCCATGTTTAAGCTGAAGAATGTCAAGCACATCAAGCTTTGATATATTCAACTAGAATTGATAACTCCTCATGGGAAAAGACAAATACATGCCTAGCAGTACAAGGGTTATGACCAAACAACCACAATAGAATACTGTCATAGGCAACAACTCAGCTCAACAACAACCTCTCTCTCTAATTTCAAATAGACACATCTCATCAAACTCTAGACATCAGCAAAATATTTCAGCTCACCCAATCAAGATTCTGACTCCTGATAATAGCAGCATACTTGCATGGACCCAAGGATGAGCATAAAACCAAGACACCCCACTGTCACTCTTATCACAACAATTCTGATGGCAATTTATTTATATAAGAATAGCAATGATAGACAAGCAAGGAAACTACAATATGTAATTACTACCCAGCAAGGAAGGAACTTGGCTTTATGTTCTGAGACTTGAACTCTTTGTAGTGACCCTAGGCCACAAATAATACTGAAGTTTGCTGAATAAACACTTCAGAACAACCTTCTGTATGTCTTTACAAATGTAAGATCCCCACTTGAGAATGCTTAGGACTACCTTTGCTTCTGAGAGATTTATATAGGTTTCTAGTGAGAACCTTTGTCAAACAGATGGTAGGAAACCGCTGTTGGTGAAATTTATTTTAGAGTAGTCAGTAGAAAAATCTATTACCCAGAAAATACTTCCACCCAACGGGTATTTCATTAACACAATGTTCAAAATTCACAGAGACCCATCCAAGAAGATATGAGACAAAACAATGGGACTTCAGATCTAGTTGATATATATAAATAATTATCACAATACAGATATATGAAGAACTTGGTACTTTCTGATGCAAGATATTTCTGAGCATGGAGGTCTTCCTTCCTGTAGCTTGAGGTGGCTTTGGACCCAGAAGAACGTAGGTTTTAGTGATCACCACTTCAGCGAGCAAGTATGGTCTCATTAGCAACACGTCCTCTTTAACTTAGCATACTTATCAGTCCCTTCTTTCCTTCAGCAGCATATTCAGCCACACCCAGTGAGGGACTCGATCTGCAACTTAGAGTGTAATGAAAATCTCAGCCAGCGATAAAGGGTAACTTACATCCAACACCTGTGAATTTTTATTTTTTGTACCACTCACAAAGAAGTCTGGAGCTCGACTTCTGGTATTTTATAGTCAATGTAAAATTCTCTTTTCTCTGGAATAGAGTCGTCCCTCAGAGTGAAATATGCTTAGAACTGGAACATGGGACCTCTGGAATTTATTAAGCAAATCGTATTTGGCAGCGCTGGTGAATAAAAATGCATGGTCCTTTGGTCTTGGAGAAATTCATTGGCCCTCTCAACTTCCCTCAAATCTCATCCCCAATTACACATTCAGCCTCTAGCTTATCTTCCACGCCCAAGTAGACACGAGTATTCTGTCCTAGGGCTACCACTGGAGTAGAGAACTGGGTTCTCAACATCACATACAAGAAACAATGTCAAAACCAAGATTTCCTCCAATGATCTCCTCCTCCTCTTTTATAGATTTGATGGACTCCTCTAGAACCTTATTATTATTTTAATCATCGAGCACTTTTTCCTCTTTTATTTCAATTAAAATATTCTTTTTAATGTGGGAAAATGGTAAATTGGCCATCATGTCTCCCCAAGTCACTAAAGCTCTCATCTAACCATCCCATCATGTGGATCTTCTCGTCCTGGTTCCTACGAGCTATTACGCTAAGGTGTTTTGCCACGTATTCCTCCCAGAATGCCACCTTAAGCGTAATTAACTGACTCAAGCCCACTAATAACTCATTGTGCGGCATTTAGAAGTATCTATTTCAGCCTTCAAGGTCTTTATTTGGACCAAATGGTCCAGTCCCTTCCTCTCCTCCATCACACCCACCCCTGCCAACATATGTTGTTAGAAGATTATGTTCCCCATTCCAAGAGCTTTATCGGTTCCCGCCCCTTCTCTCGTTCATCTATTTATAAGGGAAAAGCAAGTCATTTACCGGAATGCACCAGAACGAAAGACAAACTGTGCAGATGATGGAATATACCAAGCGAATGTCGTTGGACCTCATAGAAACTCCTCAAAACTTCGTTGGGACCCCTGATGACATAACCTGCTCCACGGACCTGGCCATCCTCTGCCCTGCAAATCCACCCTCACTATACTATGAAGAAGAATAAAATTGGGGACATGACAGGAGTTGAGGATATTTGATGTAGGGGATAAACCCTAACTACCAAACCTAGATGTACAAGCTATTTTAGACAAGTACCCAACAGTGTTTGGGGAGATTCCGCTCAGAGGGCCACTTGACAGGGGGTTTGAGGACACTATTGAGCTCGAACTAGGAGTGCAGGCAGTGATTACGACTCCATATCGACATCTATTGGGATGAGATCGAGAGGGCTATTCATGAGTTGTTGGTGTTGGGGCACATCAGGCCTAGCTCGAGTCACTTCGCTTCATCGGTTGTCCTAGTGAAGAAGAAGGATGACACACTGAGGATGTGCATAGACTATAGGGTCCTCAACAAGAAGACATCGAAGAACCAATACCCCATCCCCCGCTTAAACAAGCTTAGAGGAGCCAAGTACTTCTCTAAGATAGATTTGCGTTTGGAGTACCATCAGATTTAGGTGAGGGATCAGGATATCCCCAAGACAACTTTCCGTTGTCACTATGGCCATTTTGGGTTCTTGGTAATTCCTTTTGGGCTGACCAGTACCCCATCCACTTTCTAGTCTTGCATGAACCACGTTTTCCGTAAGCAATTATGCAGATTTGTGCTAGTGTTCTTTGACGACATTTTGATAGATAGTAGGATGTGGGAGGAGCACCTGCAACATCTCAAGGAGGTGCTTAGCATTTTGGAGGGGCAATAGTTCTATGCGAATCTATCTAAGTCTGAGTTTAGGCTTACTAAGATGCTCTACCTATGGCACATCATTGGAGAGGATGGAGTACGGGTACAAGAGGAGAAGATTAGGGCCATCCGGGATTGGCCAGTCCCCCAGAATGTGACCGAGCTTAGAGGGTTTGTCGGCATTTTCACCTACTACAGGAAGTCCTTGAAGGGATTCTCACAACTAGCAACACCCCTCATAGACTTGACCAAGAAGGGGGCATTCACATGCATTGATAGGGCACAGGCAACATTTGAGCACATCAAGGAGGTGATGAGTAGTTGTCTGGTTTTGGCGCTACCTAATTTCACTCAGCTATTCACCTTAGAGTGCGATGCATCAGGTGAAGGCATTGGTGTAGTTTTATCGCAGGGGGGGTCACCCTATAGCTTTCGAGAGCCAGAAGCTCCTTATTCATGAGATGCTATACTTGATTTATGATAAGGAGATGTTGGCCATCATGCATGCTTTGGCCAAGTTTCGATAGTATTTGATTGGTAACAGATTCAGAGTGAAAACTGATCATAACAATCTTTGCCACTTTTTGGGGCAGAAGGGCCTAAATGACAGGCAACATAAGTGGGTCAACAGGATTCAGGCCTACGATTTTGACATAGAGTATGTCAAGGGAAAGCACAATGTGGTGGCAGACGCCCTATCGAGGAGGCCACGATACTTTCCCTCTTGAGCATTTGTCATGATTGGAAAGCACAACAACTGGTGGAGTAATCCAAGGATCGTCAGGCGTGTGAGATCTTGGAGGGTACCTATGGGGATGGGCACTACCGTGTGATTGTAGATATTATTTATTACAAGGGTGTAACGACCAAAAGTCGTATAAGCAACGGAAATATTTAAAATACTTTGAAGACAAAAACACCCATCATAGGATAGTAATTGTAAATTGTATATTGTATGAAGAATTGATGTAGGATGAGTACAAATGAGAATGAGGGTCCTGTATATATAGCCAAGTAAGTACCTTTTCACAAACAGGGATGTCCTTAAGACATGCATTTTCATTATTAAATAACTAACCATTAGTTAATTTACTTATTATTTATTATTATATTTATACTATTATGATTATTATTTGTTATCTATTTTTATTTATTTTTACATAATTTATGTTCATAACATTGCCTTCTCCTTCAAAAGCCTTTGTCCTCAAAGCTTGTTGATGAAAGGGCCTGATCTTTTTTCTGCTATGAATGTCTTCTGCTTGATCTCTTTTTCTGTTATGAATGCCTTCTCGTCTCGAAAAAATCATCTTTGTCGATACAAGTTGATATGATCCTTGGAGTGATATATAAAATTGTCGTATTGAGAATGGATTGGACCATCCTAGATTAATCTTTTGTGGAATCTTCTGATCATTGGAACTTTGTAACAAATTGTTATCAGTAGACTGAATTGAGCTCACTTCAGTATTCTTCGTAACATAAGTTTGTTGTTTATGTTCTGAGTGTTGACCACTACGTGTCAACTACCCATAGCAGTACACCCCCTTTTTTGTAAAAGGGATAGCGCTTGATCGATATGTCCGTGTCGACTATCATCATCAACCCGATCATGTTATGTTGTAAATCTAGTCTGCATGTGTAAATTGAAAATAATCTTAGTATATCTGGGTCATGGATGTAAATTGCCTAGGAAAACCTAATTTTCTAGTGATAATCTATGTTCTAGAAGGTTTTTTGTCTCATCGATCCATGACCGGCAGAGTTTTCCTTCAGCCTAACCCCAAAGCTAGAATGGATTTTGTCATTAGAATCTCCAGGGGAATCCTAGTGTGCTTTGAGTTTATGTAAAAGTAATTTGGAAATAATCCTAATTATTTGGTTAGGTTATTACAAATTACTTGATTTGCTAGATTATATTTGTGTCGCAGAACTAGGTGGTCTATGAGGGTCTATGTCAAATGGGTTTTCCCCCTTGAGATGTGAAATTGTATAAGTCATGATGTAAAGTGTCTTGAGGGTTAGAAAATGTTTTAATCCCCTCATAAGTCCTAAGTCCTAGGTTCTAGGTGATTTTTCCAAAGGCTAAGTTGGAGGATTCAATAAAAATAATAAAAATTAAAAAATTAAAATATAAAAATAATAAAAGATATGAATAATAAATAAATAATAATAAAATAAAAATTTTTAAAATTAAAAAATGAAATAAAATATAAAATAAGTCAAAATTTTGAGAAAATAAATGCAAAATTTTAATTTTTAATATATTAAAATCCATTTAAAATTTTGACGGATGAGATTAAAAGAGATTTTGATCCTCATCGACGGTCGAGATCATTTTGACATGGATCACTCGAACTAACAGTCTGGAAATTTTCTTTTAAATAGGGTGTCAGTGGTCATTTGAGATCATTTGATCTTAGAGTCGTGTGCTAAAGAAAGCTCTCTTGTAGTCATTTTTTGTGGAATAAAGAAAGACTTTGGGGTTGAAATCTTGTTGGTGTTACTCTTCTAGAATTGCTGTAAGATGTTTTCTTTTTCTGCATAAATTTATTTTCAGCCATTGATGATAGCTTGATGAAGAGTGATTTTAAACACAAGTATTTTGTTTAGTCACTAGGGTTTGAATGATAGTTAAATTTCTGGATATGATGGCAGGTATCTCCATTACATTTGGATTTTAGTAT
The DNA here is from genome assembly GCA_000404065.3 of Pinus taeda. Classification (NCBI taxonomy): domain Eukaryota; kingdom Viridiplantae; phylum Streptophyta; class Pinopsida; order Pinales; family Pinaceae; genus Pinus; species Pinus taeda. Next base: position 197,377 of record APFE030717479.1, read on the forward strand.
CGTTTTCTCATTCTTCGTTAATAGTTGATTTAAGCTGTGCAAGAAACATTTTTTTGAGATTACTGAGCGGTTGGGGAAGTTCTTGGCTCAACCAGCCAACTCTCAGATTGCATTTTCTGAAGAGCCCAACTAGTTTTAATCCCGGGATTATCATTAGAATTTTTATTGTAGATGCATGAAGGGTTTTCTGAAGCACCTCACATTAAGTTTAAAATTCTGAAAATATTTTTGTGGCATAACGATAAATTTGGCTATTTAGAGCATTTAATTTGTAATTATTGTAATTATTTAGATGGTTTTAGTGTTTTTAATTTTGTTTCTTGCACATTTTACTTCTGGGTGTTTGGTTTTTTGTAAGTTGCAGGTCGGAAGAAAACTTTTTGTCTGAAGCCAGATCTAGGCCCTAGAGGGTAAGATCTGGCTCAGGATCAGCTCTGGCAGAAATATTCACTTCAGATCTGGAAATTTCTTGTGGGGTCTTTCATCAGGGAAATTTGAAGCGGATTGATTTAAAATTTTTAACTCTTCTGAAGAATTTTGAGGGTTTTCAGGTTGTTTTCCTGTTGCTGCCTGGGGTTTTTATTTTCACAAAAAAATTTCGAAATTTTTTAGGAAGAATAACCATTGTTGGGACAGGGTTTTTCATACAATGTTTTGCAGAAAATCTTCCACGCTATCTATTGAGCTCTCAATCCTCTTTATGCTATCCCTCTGCCAGCATTCCCTTCAACACTGCCTTTCCTTATCCTGCAAAGCCTGCCTTCATTCTCACGCAGTCAGCGTCCTTTCACCTTTCCCGACCTGCATTGCTGCCTATTTCCTTGCGTCCAGTTACCATTCAAAACCTGCATCCTGCCATTTCTCAGGTCCCTCTCCACGTTGTTTCGCTGGTTGTCGTCGCCTCCATCTTCACGTTGCCATAAATCTGTACGCCATACATCTTTCATCCTACCTGCGTCTAATTCCAGCTCCCAACGCTGACCATACCTACAAAAAACCTGCCCGCGGGTTCCTTCTCCTCTTCAACCTGCATCGAAATCAACTATCATACATCTCCGTTGACCTGCATACCCAGCGTGCTGCCAAAAAAAAGCCATCGAGCTGCCATTCCCACCGTCAAACTCCTTAGGCCCACCAACTCTACAAACACCAAATGCAAAACAAACTTTCGATTTTGTTTTAGGTTAGATTCTTTAGTTTATGTATATATGTTAGTTATGGTATAGTTAGGCTAGCGTATTATTTAGAGTTTAGCTTTTATTTGATTTCTTCTAAGCTTTGCCTAGCGTTCTATAAATTTTCATTACCCTTTTTTTAAACTTAGGCTTTAGTTCTAGAATTAGATTTAGGCTTCATTTTGTTTTATTTTGAACAAATAATAAAATCTAAAAAGTATAAAAAAAAAGAAAATTAAAAATTAAAAAAGGCATAAAGAGGTTTTTTTTTAGTTTTAGAATTAAATTTTAGTTGAGATTATTGTTTTAGTTTTAGGATAGGTTAGATTTTTACTTGATTTAGATTTAGAATTGAGTTTTGTTTAGTTAGGATTAGATTTAATAAATTTTCATTTTGTTATATAGCTTTAGAGTTAGACCTTTTTTTTACTTTTGATTTTATGGTTTTAGTTTTTTTTAGAATTAGATTCATTTTGTTTAATAAAAAAATTTCAATATATATATATATATTTATATATCCAAAAGCATAAAAGGTTTTACCTTTAGGCTTTTGTTTAGAATTTTGTTTTATAGTTTAGGTTTTTATTTTCTTTTGGATTTAAATTTCATTTATTTAGATTTTAGTCCTATTTTATTTTAATCTTGGAATTTTTTTTATAGAAATTATTTTTTTTTTGAAAAGCTCAAGTAAAAATTGAAAATTCATTTTTTGTGTCTTTTGTGGTATCTATGTTCCATTTCTCTATAGTTAAATGCACTTAAATGTTTATTTAAAGTTAGCTATATGAAAGTGGTAATTGGTTAGCATTTAAATTGTATGGTTGTTTAAAACATTCAATTTTTAGAAATTTAATTGTTGGATCATTATTAAAGCGTGGTGAGTTTATTGAATAGCTTGTATTGCTTGGGATATTTGATGACAAATGTTTGTTTTACAAGGTTTATATTTTTGCAACATTTAATAAATAATCATTTAATCGTTAACTCCATAAGGCACTAGCACATTAATTTCTAAAATCAATCAGATGCTAAATTGCCTTACTGTGTCTCCCACCCAGCGGGTTCCCAGTTGGTCCTCCTTTATCCCATAGGGTCTACCCCCTTAGCCTAGGGAGATGGATTAAACGGAGGGATCGGGGATTAGGGTGATAGCCCCTCGGTCTAAGCATTGTTGCGCTGGCCAGACAATTTGTGCAACAACATTGAGTGTTACAGATTTGTAGATTGATTAAGGTGTCTACTCTTATGATTCTGATGTAGATAAGGAGTTTTTCTTGTTTGAAATTCCTTTAACGTTTTTATGATAGTTTCTTGATTTCCATTAGGCATTATTGTTGTTGACTTAACTACTAAGTCCTTATTTGGGGTGACCTCTATTTGAACGACAACCTCTGAGTACGTTTTTACTTCAATAGGGTTTCGATTTGCCTGAACTATGAGATTAGTGGTCTTGATCTTTGTTTCTTCAGTTCAGACTGTTACATCTGGAGATTTTGATGCTTCCTTTGCGATAAGTTCTTTGAACCTATTCGTCAATGACTTCTTTTCGTCCTTAAGTTTTTTAATCTGTTTGAGCAGATTTTGATTATGATTTTTGAGACATAAGCATTCCTCATTCTCTGAGTCAACTTTATTTTGGCCTTCACGCTTCTCCTCTTTTAAACACTTGATTTGTTCTACTAATGTTTGGTTAAGGCTCTTTGAACGTAAATTTTCTTCTTCTTGTTCTAATAAACGCTCATTGAGTTCCTTCTTTGATGCTTTAGCTTTCTTGACTTTTTCGAGTAGCTTTTCTTGGTGATCTATGAGGTGTGAAATTTCTTTGTCTTTGATGTAGATGACTTTTTCAAGCTCTTTTTGCTTCTTTCATATAGTTTTTTCATTTTTTCGTTATCTTGAAACATCAAATTTGAGATATCCTTAAGGTCTTCTAATAAAGATTTTATTGATTTTGATTTACTTGTTATGTCTCGAAACATGACCATCTTCCCTTTATAAGAAAACGTCAAAACTTGTTTCTTGATGTTTAACACAGTGATGATAATATCGACGAGATATCATAAATATCGGAAATATCGCGATATTTTCGGCGAGCTGAAATATTGTCGAGAAAATATCTTGATATTTTGGTTCCCAAAAATATTGCGATATTTCCGAGATATCGCCAATATCTCGGCAAAATATTGCGCGACGATAGACAATATCACTGGGCAGGCTAGGTCGCGGTTATAAAAGGGGAAATTTGTCGTTTTTTCTTCGTTTCTATTTATGAGTGTTGGAGAAGGAAGGGGAAGAGTTTTGTGGTGGTTGTCAAGGAGCGATTGAGGATCAAACAACGATTATCACCACCAACTAAGATTTTTTTGTGGATCAAAGATTGAAGAACAGTGAGACAAACTTCATTTCTTCCATTAACAGGTATGTTCTTAAAAACCCCTATGTTAATGATTTTTTCATAGATTTAGGGTTATGCTTGTTTGCCTATCAACATTTTGTTTCTTTGTTTTTTTTCCATTTGCTATGATTTTCATGCCCACGAGCCAATGCAAGGGTTTTCTCCATATTTGGATAACAAGCTTCATTTTTTTTCAACTTTCTTATGCACCCTCTTATTGCCATTTTTCATTCACATTGCAAAATGCAAATAATGTAGTAATTTTTTTTAAATGAGGTGGTTATTACTTATTATCTTTTTGTGTTGGGGGTTTAATGTCGATTTTTTGTTTTTTTTGTGCCCTAGGTTTGAATTAGTTCAATACAAATGTCAAATATGCCAAAAGCCTTGGACCCATTTTGGGAGTATGGGGAGCCTATTGGTGGGGCAAATCGGGCATATATATCATGCCAATTGTGTGGGACCAAGATGTCCGGAGGGGTTACGCGATTGAAATACCATCTGGCTAGACTCCTTGCACACGATGCAGATTTAATGCCTTGTATGGTCTCTCATGTGGAGGTTATACAAAAAGCTCTTGAAGCAATCGCTGAACAAGACAGAAAGGTAGCTGCTAGGGAGAGGGAATTAGTCTCAGATAGATAACTGCTAGTTTTATTTATTTTGCTACATATAAGTTTATAACTCGATGATGATGAGATACTTTTATATATGTGATGTTATTTTGTATTGGTTCTCCACATTTGAGTCCTTGATTGGACAATTATCGGCGATCAACAGGATTTGGTATCGCCTTTGAAGTTTGATGTATCATTTCTATTTGACATCATATATATCAGTGCTTTCTTCATATTTATGTGCCAATGTGTTTAGTTTATGTTGTTATTGCTTTATATGTTTAAAAATCTAAAAAAATGAATATATTATGCATTTTTTATGCTTGCTGATATTTGTTGATATTACCGATAAGATGTTTTCTCGACCCTCGTCGATATTTTGTTGATACCGTTTTTATCAACACTAATTTAATATGAATATACCCAAATCCTTAAACCAGGGTTGACAGAGTATGATGTCAGTGTTTTTATCCGTCCTTGCAACATGAAATTGAGATATGTACTCATAATGACCTATTGTCACTTGAAGATCACTAATTTTATACTCTTTTTGGTCAAAAATATTTTTCTTTACACCAATGCTTAGCTCTGGAATTAATTGCTGATTTGCCAAGTTGATGTTGATATAATTTTTAACATTGCTTGGGCTGATAGCGACATTAACTTCTCTTCCTTGGATACTTCCTTTTAATGTAATTACTCCGTGATCTGTAATTGAAAGACCATTATAGGAAAACTTTTCTTCCTTCGTCATTTTTTTCAATGATTGATCCCATTTGTTTTTCGGTTATTTTTCGTCAGCAACACTGATATGTTCTTAAAAATTGGACTTATTTTGTGTCCGTCGAAGAGCTTAGGCTTTAATGATAACCCCTTTTGCTTTTATTTTCCTCAATTATCTATTTTTTCCCAATTTAAAAAAAGTTAATATAGCTCCACTATTTAAATAAACTGCACTTTATATTTATTATAATGCTTTTAAAAAACACTCTTCCTTTGTTATAACTTGTTATACTCATGTCTCTTTATAGTTCTAGATTTAACCCTTTATATACTTTAATATATGGATCTTTTAAGTAACCTTCTATAATAATTCCTGCTTTGTACTTATATATATTTTCAGTAATTTTATGACTTAAAATACCCCTTTATAATATAAAACTTCTTTTTACATATCTTTTATTTATAATTTTTTTTTTTTTTTTTGGAAAAGTTACAACCCTAGTGAAACGTGGATATTCACCTCTTTGGGGTATAATATATAATATATTTCCACTTATGTACCTTTGACTCGGTTAATTTTCTCTACATAAAAACTAAAACTTATCATTCACATATAGAGTTCTTGTATTCCTTTTGTTTTTCTTTTACCTTGAAAATACCATGGGAAATTACCACGGGTTGCTAAACCACGGGCTTGCAAACCACTTAATGAAGAATCAACATAATATTATATACTCTTCTTTCTCTTACGTATAGTTTGTTGAAAATAATACTGAGAGGGGGGGTGAATCAGTATTATCTAGTCCTTTTAACAATTCTTCCTTATTTATACTTTGAATTATCAGTACCATAAAACAATGAGCATGAACAAGAAAAACAGACAGTCACATCAAAGAACACCAGATATAAGGTGGAAACCCAATGTGGGTGAAAACCACCTGCTGCAATATGTCTCTATCTTCTTTCAAATTAGAAACTCCTTTTACAATGGTCTTGTACTGGTGCAGTCCTTTACCAGTACGCAGGCTGCAACCTGCAGAGAGCTACAACTCTCTCTCGTTTTCCAGTCTCTCCTGGAAGGGAGCTACAACCCCCTACTTCTTTTCTTTCAAGGACCACTTTTCATAAATTTTCAAACTGGATCCATAAATATCAAATGATCATCAAGTACCAGTAAGTCACCCAGATAACCAGATCCACAATAACAAAAAACTAAACCCAGAACACCTTCTGTGGCGTCTCCTGCGGCGCCTCCTGCGGCGCCTCCTGCAGCGTCTCCTACGGCGCCTCCTGCGGCATCTCCTGCGGCGCCTCCTGTGGCGTTTCCTGCGGCGCCTCCTGCGGCGCCTCCTGCGTACTTCTTAATTCTCATCATATTGAGAGCCATGTTATGGGTGTTGCCATCAAGTACAACATCTGTAACATATAACCATACCAGAAACATAATGCCAACAATCTCCCCCTTTGGACTTGAGGGCAACCTCAAAAACTTCAGCGACATTCTCCCCCTTTGACATCAAGGGCAAAGGGTTATGCTCCCCCTAAGAACATGCTCCCCCTGAATATGAACCAGATCTGTAAAGAAGAACCATAATCCACCAGACACCATTAATGACCAAGAAAGAGATAGAGACATATTGCAGCTATATTCAGACCAGCTTCCATGATCTCCTTTGTACATCCTCCATAATGCCAACAATGCATTATATTCTCCCCCTGAACCTGTGCCGCAACCCAGCATATGTATGCATATACCCCAGATGAATCATGCGTACAACCAACAATCAGAAGAGTCTCAACAATAAGATGATGCATCAACAACCCCCAGCTTTTGCCTGAGGTATTCAAAAGTCTCCCTGGGCAATGGTTTGGTGAGAATATCAGCAACTTGTTCCTTAGAAGGAACATACTCCAACTTGACCTTTTGTTCAAGCACTTGTTCCCGGAGAAAATGATACTTGATTGGTATGTGCTTGGTTTTTGAATGCATGACGGGATTCTTTGAGATGTTGATTGCACTTGTTTTATCGCATAAGATAGAGATAGGTGGTGTACAAGTGATTTGAAAATCCTGCAAGGTCTGCATCATCCAAAGGAGTTGAGTGTAGCAAGATGCAGCAGCAACATATTCCGCTTCCGTTGTAGCCAAGGCAATTGAACTCTGTTTCTTGCTGAACCAAGATACTAATCTGGAACCCATAAAGAACGCACCACCACTTGTGCTCTTCCTGTCATCCACGCTTCCGGCCCAATCTGCATCTGTATAAGCATGAAGTGTGGGATCTGTATCTCTAGGATACCATAAGCCATTATTTTGTGTCCCTTGAAGATATTTGAAAATTCTCTTCACTGCCTGAAGATGCGTCTCCTTTGGATTTGCCTGAAATCTTCCAACTATTCC
>APFE030717479.1:210828-233564 GCA_000404065.3 Pinus taeda
GGCTGCAAACTGCAGAGAGCTACAACTCTCTCTCGTTTTCCAGTCTCTCCTGGAAGGGAGCTACAACCCCCCTACTTCTTTTCTTTCAAGGACCACTTTTCATAAATTTTCAAACTGGATCCATAAATATCAAATGATCATCAAGTACCAGTAAGTCACCCAGATAACCAGATCCACAATAACAGAAAACTAAACCCAGAACACCTGCTGCGGCGCCTCCTGCGGCGCCCCCTGCGGCGTCTCCTACGACGCCTCCTGCTGCGTCTCCTGCGACGCCTTTTGCGGCGTCTCCTGTGGCGCCTCCTGCGGCGTCTTCTGCGGCGCCTCCTGCGGCGTCTCCTGTGGCGCCTCCTGCGTACTTCTTAATTCTCATCATATTGAGAGCCATGCCATGGGTGTTGCCATCAAGTACAACATCTGTAACATATAACCATACCAGAAACATAATGCCAACATAGTTTTAAAGATATTTGAAAAGATTCCCTTTTAACTTTATCATGCACTTTTTATTAATAATGTAGAACCTTTATATATATATGAATGTTCTCCTTCAAAATTTACATCGGACTATATTTTTTTTAAAATCTTTATATGTACTTTTTTCTATTTTATTTTTTTCTTTGACTATCTTTTTTTTTTCTTCATTTTTTGTTTGTTTAATGGCCAAAGCCCTAAATGACGAAACAAAGAAACTCCAACTTTGTGTAGCAAAACGCTTCAATTATGACGACAACAAGGTTGACGAAGGATTAATGGCCAAAGGCCGGATCAGACGAGACGATACCAATGTAACGACCAAAAGTATTATATGCAATGAAAATATTTAAAATACTTCAAAGACAAATACAACCATCGTAGGATAGTAATTGTAAATTGTATATTGTATAAAGAATTGATGTAGGATGAGTACAAATGAGAATGAGGGTCCTATATATATAGCCAAGTAAGTACCCTTTCACGAATAGGCATGTCTCTAAGACATGCCTTTTCATTATTAACTAACTAACCATTAGTTAATTTACTTATTATTTATTATTATGATTATATTATTATTATTTTTTATTTATTATTTACATAATTTATGTTCATAACATTCCCTTCATTATACTAACTAACCATTAGTTAATTACTTATTATTTTATGTTATATTTATATTATTATGATTATTATTTGTTATCCATTTTTATTTATTTTTACATAATTGATGTTCATAACAAAGGGGCACATCTATACGGTTCTTGGTTCACAGTTGAGGGAAATAATCCTCCACGCAGCCCATGATTCGCCACTGTCAAGACACTAGGGGTTCCTAAAGACTTACAAGATAGTCAGAGAGCGCTTCTCATGGAAGGGCCTCAAGGGGGACGTGCTAAGGCATGTACACGAATGCGAGGCCTGCCAGAGGAACAAGGGGGAGTTGGCTCATCCGACGGGGTTATTACAACGACTTCCCATTCCAGAGGGAAAATGGGAGAGTATCTCTATGGGCTTCATCACAGGACTTCACGTGGCACAAGGTCATGATTGCATCTATGTGGTGGTGGATAGGCTGATGTAGTATGCCCATTTCTTCACTATTCCTACTAGGTACTCTGCTTCTCAGGTTGCAAACTTGTTTTTCCGGGAGATTTTCCAGTTGCATGGTCTTACCAAGATCATAGTGAGCGACAGGGACAACTGCTTCATGGGGGCTTTCTGGCAGGAACTCTTCAGGTTTTTGGGCACAGAGCTTACACCCAACACCAGCTACCACCCCCAGACCGACGGGTAGACCGAGATTGTTAACAAATGACTGGAGGGTTATTTGCAAAATTATGTGATGGGACAACAACGAGCTTGGGCATGATGGCTACATGTGGGAGAATATTGCTACAATACTACCTATCACATGTCCATCGATATGTCACTTTTCTGCGCTTTATATGGTTATGTTGCTTTATCTTTTGCTGATATTGTTTTTGGAGACAACTGGGCCCCAAGGGCCAAAGATTGGCTTCAAGAGAGCCAAAACATTCTCAAGGTTCTCAAGGATAACTTACAGATAGCACAAAACCAACAGAAGATGTATGTAGACAGGCACAGGGTTGAGAGACACTTTGATGTGGGGGACCTAGTCTTTTTGCGCCTCCAACCCTATAGACATTCCACGTTGAAACAAAAGGGGGCCGAGAAGCTGCAACCATTGTTTTATGGGCCTTACCGAGCCTTCAGGAGGGTTGGTGAGGTAGCATTCGAGTTGGAGCTTCCATCGGGGAGTCGAGTGCACAATGTCTTCCATGTGTTGTGCCTTAAGAAGGTACTAGGCCAATAGGTGACTGTAGCTCTAGAGCTACCTCCACTGGATGATGATGGGCATTTAGTTTTGGAACTTGAGGCTATCTTGGAGAGCAGGGAGAGGAGATTGAGGAACAAAGTCATTAGGGAATTTCTGATCAGGTAGAAGAACCTACTCGAGGAGGATGCTACTTGGGAGGGTGATCAGGTTCTTTAGCATATCCAACATTGCAGTTGTTTGAGGGCAAGCAACATCTTGGCGGGGAGGACTGTGATATTTCCACTTAGCAATATTGCTAAGGGAAATATAAATTTTGTCAATTTTGTCAAAATTTGGGTTACTACTTAGGAAAAGTGGGTTGTGGGACCCCACTTGAAATTTTGAACTAAATAAGAGGCCCAACATAGGGGAAAGGAAGAAAATCGAATTGCTAGTGGATGGTGAGGGCCACCCCAAAAGGAGAAACACGCTCCCCTTAGCTAGCACACATTCTTGGAGGGAAGAGAGAGGAGGAGGTCGATGCATGGGACCCACATGGAGATTTGGGGGCCCAAGATCAAATAGGAGATGGATTCCACATTTTGGGGACCTTTTAATCATTTTACAATTTCACTCACCTAGCACATTTGAGTTGAGGGCCAAGTCTGCAAGTGCTGTTGAGCACAAGAGATTTTCATGCGAAAATCTCAACCTACCTTCGGTGGACTTCGAGTGTCAACCCAAGGAGGTTATTTTCATTACATTTGCGAGTTGTCTGAAAGTTTGGCTAGCATTTCATGGAGTCTCTCCAGCAGGTTGGGCACAGAAAGGGGAATACGCTCCACTTAGAGGAGCTGTCTTTAGAACAGGAGAATCCTTGAGCTTTTTGGGGTTGATTGGGGCCATAAATTGCTGAAGGATTGGAGTGATTAAGGAGCATGAATTGGAGGGGAAATTGCGGTGCTCAGGGTGCCATCACAAGTGACTGCATAGGCACTGCGCAGGGTCTATTTTCGTGCCACACTTGGGTGTTGGGAGGAAGCCATTTCAGTGTTGGTGTGAGCTGATATGAGAGGGATCCCAAGAGGGAATTCCGCTGAGCTTTGCAACTATTTAGGAACCCACAAGAAGTGTTATTTTCTGGAGGTTCGATTTGCCCAATAGTTGGGGAGGAGCGTAGAAATTAGGGCAAATTTCGGAGGTCAGCGTTTGGCCAAATCCTTCCTGGGTTTTGGTGGGTTATTTGTGCGGAGATTGAGGTTAATTTCTCGGAATTTTCTAAGCATCGAAGGGGGACCAAATCATCTGTTTCGTACATCCATTAGTGTAGTTTCTGAAGGGCCAATGCAAAGCATTTGTGGGGGCAACTTCCTAGTAGAAGAGCAACTGATTTCTTCACCTAAGCTTTGTTTGATTGCCTTGGGCAAGCCTAGGTGCATACATTCCGAGCTACTATTGTACCCCTTTTTTATCATAATAAATTGGCTCAGTATTGCGTAGTTTTTGGTGCATTTTCTAGTGTTTAATTTGTGTGTGTTTTTGCTATGTATGCTTTGTTTATCGTTGTTAATTTTCCTTAGGGATATTACATAGTTCATCTCCCACCAGGGGTTGGGACGTGCATGGGTTCCTTAATGGCACGGGGACACTCATGGGACCTTAGGAACCAGGGTGATGGCCATAATGAAGGGGTAGAGCTCATGTTTGGTTTTTGCCCACATTCTACATTAAATGTCTCGACCATCTTTTGCATTTTATGATTTTTTTTTATTTTGTTTCTTGTGTGTGGCCATGATATGCTTTTAATGTTCTTTTAATAGCATAAATCTCGGAGGCAACATTTCTATGCCCGACCCAGACGTGCGAACAAGGCGGGGGGGGGGGGGGAGGTTACCAGCGCCTTGTGGACCCAGTGATCATGTGGACCTAGAGAGGGAAGATGTTGAAACAGGGCTTGTAATGAGTGAAGGGCAGTGAAAAATGTGAAATGGGACCGTGCTACCAAAATCAGGGTTTCCCAAGTAGTGCCCTTCCTAAAGCCATAGGCCAATACGGGAGATCCTACATGACCAGGATTGAATATTAACCCCCATTTAAGGTGAGAGAACAAAACTATAGTCAAAACCCTTCCTTCTTCCAAGTCACCCAATAGCCCATGCCCAAAGTGCCCAAGGAAAAACAAACATAAGCCCCTGATTGCACAATGAAAAACATACCTTTAGGATTGGATTGCGCACCTTTAAACATATGCTTTTGACAAATGGGTGAGGGGACATATGACTGGCTCAGGGTGCGGAGATCAAATATCACAACATATTGGCTACACTAGTGGCTGTGAGGGGTTGCTAGCTATTAGTTGAAGACAAATTTAGGAGAAAAATCCTCCTATGGGGTCACACACTTTTGGTTGGTAACAGTCCCAAAAGCATACACACACACACATCTAGAATGTCAAGTTAGTTGTAGAATATATGAAAACATGCATATTTGTATGTAATTCAAGATAAAAATGGCATCCATAGTAGATTAACGATTAATTATTTGAGCATTAGCCATCTAGAATCTAGATTTGTTTTTCTTTTTTTAACTAGAGGAATTAACAATTGGGCTAGTCTTGTACTCGCATGACATGAGGTCGATTACGACCTACCACTCTAACCCCTTGGTGAACAACGTTGCCCCCAGCATGTGGCCATGGGTAAACTCAAGGGATTTGAACTTGGAACCTCATGGTACATAACACACTATTTTCACGGCTATCACCAATTGAGCTGCCCCTAGGGGCCTTAGAATCTAGATTCTATGAATTAGAAACAAACATATAAATTTTTAAGTCGTATAATAGAAAGTAGGCAATTAACTTATGGAATGATATAGGTTATCTAGCAACTATCAACAATAATATGACCCAATAGTTATATTTACAAAATAGGTCATATACACATCGAAATATGAAGACCAAAAGGTCCAAACCAATAAACTGAGCTATTTGCTAAACACCTCTCTATAGAAGAAGTGTTTGCCAATTGCGAAAGAATCCATGTTTCCATATGTTGTAGATGCAGGGTAGCAACGCCATGCATGTTCCACCACTCCTTGACAAACAATGTTCCACCATCACTGATATTGGGATCCTCATCATTAGTATCATCTTTCATTTTTTTCCTCTTATATAGCCTTTGTCTCTACCTCGATTCTCCATTGACATTAGTTGACACCATCCAATTTTGATCAAACTGCCTACTTCAAGCCTTAAAATATGGTAGAAAAAACTTAACATGCCTGATCAATGATTTTGGTTTGAGTGAATGGTACATTTTTGTGATGGCCATGACAAAGGAGTTCAAAAATGAACACCACCAACATTGGGGTACATATAGGACTTGGTGCTGTTGATTATATGGCAATCACATATACATGATAAAATCCAATGCCGCAATCCATTGTTTGTGTAATCCTGAAAAGTTAAAACTGTCAACTCTGCTGAATTTTGAATGGGATATAAAATTCTATTTTCTCTACATGAAATCTGATGAGGTTGAAGCGCGGTTCTGTTTTTTGGGAGCACACTTCAAGGGGCCCTCATATAGTGCTCCTGCTCGGAGTGCAGCTCTAGGGTCACCTGGGGGATGTTCAACCTTGAAGAAATGACATGACACACATCCAAAAAAAACTTGATGATGTGGATATAGCTTAACAACATCTGTAGCTCTGAAATAAATTAGAATAAATTATTGATTTTTCAAACATCTGCATAGCTGTCCAATGATTAGATTTATATGGTTGATGAAAAGGTGAATTCTTTTAATTTTTAATATAGTTGACAAGGTAAATTTCTTTGAGTTACTTATATAGATTGGCAAATAATTATGAAAATCCATAGTTAATAAATTAATTTTCAGATTTAGTTGATTTTTATATTACCTTATTTTCACCAAAAAGCAAATATGTGCTCACTACAATATTCTGCTTTTGTTTCTGTTTTGTTTGTGTAGTTGTTTTTTGGAACATGTGGTGTTGTTTGTCCTTTTGGAGATATTATTGGAGCTAAAAACAAGCGGGGAATTTTCTTTTTCTTTCTATTTATTCAAATCTGTGATTTTTAATAATGACAACTAGACAATGATACTGACTGTCTTTTCTTTTTACAGTGCTGTTGTCTTTTAATGATACCAAACCTTTAGTGTATGCATACTATGTGGCTCGTACCATTTCAAATATGCTAAGTCAAGGAAGCATTTTCAGCATTTCTATGGCTTATGCGGTAAGCTCAGATGTTGTTGTTTTTCATTTTCTAATTGGAATTCCAGTGTAATGGATGAAATATGGTGAGATGAAAAGCCAAGAGAATTCTGGTTAGTTCCAAGAGAAGATATTGGACTCACAAATGTCTAGGGAATGTGTAGATTTTTAGAGTTGAATGTAAATCAGGATTAGATGCTTGTCATAAAGGGTGACCTGATATGAAATTGAAGAATATTTATTAGTAGATTAACCACAAAACGTTGTCAAGATGACCACTAATGGATTTAAATATTACAATTTAAGTGTTCTTGACGTGTTATCATTTGGCTAACATACACATGGCTAAAATATCATCGATGTGACTTGAGAATTTTACGAATAAAGTTAATGTTATAACAATTTTTATTGTTTGAAGCTAGATGCTTGCTATCACCTAAACTCATACCCCTTAGTGCAAAGCCTTCACTAAGTCCTAAGCTCAAGTGTAACTTGGAAGAGTTGTCATTGTCACCTCAATAGCTATGTCCCTCGCTTTAGGTTGGGGTAATCCTGTGAAATTTTATCACTGAAGCTACTGGAAATTATTCTTCTAACTCAAAAATTAATTATGCAGTTTATTGCTACGACAAATAACGAATAAAATCACTGCTGCAATTTTCACCATAAAATTAATGCGGAAAATAAAATGCTGGAAACTGAGAAATTCTATATTTTTGAACAATTGTCCCCTGAAAATCCCAACTTGGGAAAACCGATGTAGCAGATGAGGGTTTTATTATTAATATTAAGCAACAATTATGAGTGCAATAATTTAGATGCTTAGCTGACAATCTAATCTAAAGAAAATATTGGCAAAAATATTGTGAGAATTTTCTCTCACCCCACAACTATTTTCTTCCTCTGAAATAGCTTCCCCAACCTCTGCACTGAGATGCTTGTGTCACCCTCTGCGTAGTGCCTATGCTGGCCCTTTGAGGATTTCGGACTTCCTTCCTTTGACTCTTCCAGGAACTGAAAAACTTCCTCTTGGAATGCTACTGCTCTCCTCTTCCACCTGCTACTCACCCTTTAGCTCTATCTTTTCTGCTGAGCTGTTGCTACTGAGAAAATTGAACTATTTAGGCAACTGCGTATTTGCACTGGATTGTCTCCATCACCACATTGACTTACTTTTATAATCCATTGGTGGAGCACCAACGACCAAGATTAAAAATTAATCAATGGCTAGGATCATTTCTGGGTCGATCTGAGTGAGGTTTTAGATGATTCATGCCTTATCTCAATTAATATTGATTAATTAATCATATTCCCTAAGTTTAGACTTAGGATATTTAAAAATCAGTTAATAATCTAATTGAGACACTTCTAGGCGGAATTTCCTGAAACGATTTCAGGGTTTTGGAGATCTCATGTATTCTAGCCTCTCCAAAAACTTTTGTGGCTAGAACACATTCGATGCTACAAAAACTAACACTCCTCCTTAGCGAGGAATGTGTTCTAGAATTATTGCTTCCTGTAGTAACACTCTGTCTCTGCATCATCTCCTGTTATGCTGTTGATGTTTGGCTGTTGCTGCCCACCAACTATTGCGCAACTATGATATACGATGCATCTGTGTTGCTGCTGACTCTGCCATACTACTATCAACACTGCATTTGCATTGCAACTCCCTCTCATCTGTTGCTACTACAACTGCAACATCTGCAACAACCAAAATAGCCGGTCTCTGCTACTGAAACGAGTTCGCCACTATACCCATCTGTCCTCTAAAATAGACGAACTTAGCTCTCCCTAGAGCTTTTGTGACTATATCTACAACCTTCTCCTTTGTGGGAACATATTGTAGCTGGACTGCTCCTCGCTGTACACAATCTCTGATGAAGTGACACTGAATATCGATGTGCTTCGACCTGTCATGAAACACTGGATTCTTAGAGAGCTTTATGCAACTTTGATTATCACAATAGAGATTGATCGCCTCCATCCTCTGCCTAAACAAGCTTACTAGCAGCGTCCGAATCCATACAGCTTGACACGTAGCTGTGTTGGCTGTCGTATACTCTGCTTCTGCAGAGCTCAGTGCTACTGACTTCTACTTCTTGCTACACCAAGAAACCATCCCTGATCCAACACTGAAGCAGTGCTCAGAGTACTTTTCTTGTCCACTAAACTACCTGCCTCATCTGCATCTGTGTACCCACAAAGTCTGATGTCATCCTCTCAAGTATATTTCAACCCATGCTCGATTGAGCCATGAATGTACCTCAAAATATGCCTCGCTGCTGTCCAATGTGCCTTTTTTGCTTCCACCATGAACTGACTAAGGCTATTGACTGCGAAGCAAATATCTGGCCTAGTGTTGACCAAATACATGAGGGACCCATGAGTTGTCTATACAAGGTGGGGTCGACATCCTTGTCATCTGATGCATCTATCTTCTTCCAGTTGGTAATCATGGGTGTAGACATGGGCCTGCAATCCTGCATTCTGAACTTTTCTAGAATATCTATAGCGTATCTTCCTTGCCCAAGGAAGATCTCCCCATCCTTCTGCCACACCTCCAATGCTAGGAAATAGTGCATCAACCCCAAATCCTTCATGTCAAATTCTGCTGCCAGGTTCCTCTTGCAATTCTCTATGAAGCCTCGATGATCCTGTTAAGAATAGAACATCCACATACAAAACTAGAATGAGGGGCTCATCTTCTACCATCAAATAGTAAAGGATGGGATCTGTGTCTCTCTTGACGAACCCCACTTGCTGCAAGTAGGTGTCAATTCTACAATACCATGCCCTGGGAGCTTGCTTGAGCCTGTATAGAGCCTTCTTCAATTTGCACACATGCGTGCGCCTCTCTTGAGTTTCAAAGCCCTCTGGTTGTTCTATGTACACTTCCTCCTTTATCACTCCGTTCAAGAAGGCTGTCTTGACATCCATCTGGTGAATCTTCCATCCCATCTGACCTGCTAGAGATCTAACTGACCATATAGAAGTGTATCTGGCAACTGGGGCGAAGGTTTCCTCATAATCTATCCCTTCCTTTTGTGCATACCCCTTTGCAATGAACCTAGCCTTGTACTTTTCAACACTATCGTTTGCCGCATATTTGATCTTATAGATCCACCTCGAACCTACAACTGATCTGTCTTTAGGCTTGGGCACTACCTCCCAAACATCATTCGTCATGATAGAGCCATACTCTTCTACCATGGCATCTATCCACACCTGATGCTATGCGGCTCTTGTAAGATGGAATGTTCGACAACCTAGGCTACTAGTGCTTGGTACCTGTCAGGTTGTCTGCACTGTATCTTGCTCGTCCTAGGAGTTCCAATAAAATCCTCTACATCTCTTAATGTCTAACGAACTTCTCTGCTGGCTTGACCACTAGTCATGGGAGGTTCTGCCAGCTCCTCCTCATCCTGTCTTTGTTGCTCCATTTGCTGAGAACTCCCTGGATTTCTTGCGCCTGAGGGAATACTGGTACTGGTCACAGTGCTTTACCCTTGTGACTGTCCCCCTGCTTGTCCTACTGGCTGCCCCTGCTGCTAGACTAAAGGAGCTTCTGCTGATTGATTTTGATCACCTGCAAGCATTTCACGAGACCTCCTGAAAGCTCGGTCCTCCATGAACTTCACTTCTCGCCTTACTACTATCTTCTTATTGCTCAGAATGTAGATTCTGAATGCCTTTGAGGTTTCGATGTAGCCAACGAAAAACCCCTTCTTTGCAGTCTGATCCAGTTTGGTCCTTTTATCATCTGGCATGTGACAATAAGCAATGCTGCCAAACATTTTGAGGTGGTTGACTTCTGGCTTCTTCCCTGTGAAGACTCCTTCTGGCGTTTTCTTGCCCAATGCTCTTTGAGGAGCCCTGTTCTAAATATACACTATCGTGTTACATGCTTCTGCCCACGGAAATCTAGGTAGATCCTAGTATAACATAGCCTTTGCAACTCTAACAATGGTTCTATTTTTATGCTCCGATACACCATTCTGCTGTGGATTATATGGAGCTGTCCGTTCGCTCTTGATACCTTCCTTTGCATAAAAATATGTGAAGTCTTTATCAATATATTCTCCGCCATTATCTGAGTGAAGCACCTTGATCTTCTTCCCTGTCACATTCTCCACGAGAGCTTTAAACTATCTGAAACGATCGAAGAACTCATCCTTGGTGCTCAAGAAGTAGATCTAGGTTTTCTAGTGGACATCGAGCCCCAAATATCTGAGTGTATAAGTTCTAACACGCCATCAGCTCTGCTGTCACTTCTTGGAAATGTCGCCCTAACATACTTCCCAAGAATGCACCCTCTGCACACATCATCGTGTTCAGTTCCAAGTTCAGGAACCCTTGTTACGGTTTCTTTGAGCATCTTGAGTCCTCCATGGTGTAGATGTCCAATTCTCTTGTGCCATAATTTATTCAGCTCCTTCCCACTGCTACTATCACTGCCTATCAGTGTCGTTGGAGAATTGATTTATAACTGGTACAATGTGTTACATCGAACTCTAATATGTCATACTTTTTTCCAGCTCGGGTGTTTGACATACACTTTCTTCCCCACAAAGTGAATATCATACCCCTTATCCTATAACTAGGATACTGAAATCAGGTTCATACCTAACCCTGACACATGCAATACTCTGAAGTGCTGGTGCTTGCTTTTGACTCCCCCTGAAAATTATTGGTACCTCTCCCTACTAGAGTACATTTCGTTCTGTTTCCCATAGTAATCTAGAAATCCGTTTGCTCCTCTTTGTAGCTAGGGAAATATTCTTTAACCCTTGTCATGTGAGTTGAAGCTCCATTGTCTATATAGCAGACTCGCTGTGAAGTTGATCCTTCTATGCAAGCAAATTCATCTTCGAATTTGGAAGACAAATATGAAGTCTCTTGAATGTTACTTCCGTCCATGGCTATACTTGAACAAATTTAGTGTGCTATTACTCCTTTTCTCCGGACGCAGATTCTGCCCTACAGCATGTAGCAAAAACTCTCTGAGTCCAACTAGGATTCTGCTCAATGAAAATATGAGCTGCAATTGCTCCCTTTGACTGTTGGAATCACTAATTTGGGCAATCCGATTTTCCTGCCTCCTTTCAACTGAAAAATCGAACTTCTGCCCTAGTAACTTGAATTGCCTGTTCTGGGCTCTGCGTAGTTTCTCTGGGAATTTTGATTTGCTTCTCCCTCTGAACAATGAAATTCCTTTCTTTGCTTCTGAGCTTCCCGACTTATCAATTGAGCTGTGATACCATGTGAAATTTTATCTATTGCAACTACTGGAAATTATTCTTCTAACTCAAAAATTAACTATGTAGTTTATTTGCTACGACAAATAACGAATAAAATCACTGCTGCAATTTTCACCATAAAAATACTGCGGAAAATAAAATACTAGAAACTGAGAAATTCTAGCACACATAATAAATTTGACACAGTGCTTTTTGTACACTTGTCCTTAGAAAAACCCAACTTGGAAAAACCGGTGCAGCAGATGAGGGTTTTATTATTAATATTCAACAATAATTCTGAGTGCAATAAATTAGATGCCCAGCTGGAAATCCAATTTGAAGAAAATACTGGCAAAAATATTGTGAGAATTTTCTCTCACTCCACAGGTATTTTTTGCCTCCGAAATAGCTTCCCCAGCCTTTGCGCTGAGATGCTTGCATCATCCTCTGCGTAGTGCCTACACTAGCCCTCTGAGGATTTCGGCCTTCCTTCTTTAGACTCTTCCCGGAATTGAAAAACTTCCTCCCAAAATGCTACTACTCTCCTCTTCAAGCTCCTACTCACCCTCTGGCTCTATCTTCTCTGTTGAGCTACTGCTATTGTGAAAATCGTACTGTCTGAGCAACTGAGTATCTGCATTGGATGGTCCCCATCACCACATTGACTTTCTTTTATAATCCACTGTTGGAGCACCAATGACTAAGATTAAAACTTAATCAGTGGCTAGGATCATTTTTGGGTCGATCCGAGTGAGTTTCTTGGTGATTCACACCTTATAAAATTAATACTGATTAATTAACCATATTCCCTAAGTTTAGATTTACGAAATATTTAAAGATTGATTAATAATCTAATTGAGACACTTCTAGGTTGCATTTCCAGAAACGATTTATGGGTTTTGGAGATCTCATGTATTCTAGCTTCTCCACAAAATCTCATGGTTGGAACACATTCGATGCTACAAAAACTAACAAATCCAATACAATGGGGCCTTCCCTAATAACAACTAGGCGTCCAAAGGGAAGAAATCTGAGTTGGCCTAGGTGACTATTAACCACCAAAAGTGGGTGACCCTTAGGAGATAAATTTGTTGAATGGTTTTGTCATTGATGCCAACATTCTTCTTTGAATGCTCTTAATATTTGTCTAGTTTGCATCGATTGGAAGCTCCAAAGGACAAGAAGCCCTGGAAAGCCCTAGAAGCCCCACTTTTGTTGACTAATATGACATGGCAAATCACGATATTTGGAGTCAAGGTCATCTTTGTTGGATGCTCTTTGTCGTGTCGATTCTAACAATAGGTTGCACGCCTCGTGGATCCTCACGGTGAGGAGTTATGACATTTCAAAGATTGGTGCCCCTTTTTTGGTCATGGAACCCCAAAAAGAAACCCTACAAACATTTCTGTTTATTCAAGAAAATCAATTTAAAATATATCTATCCAAGTAAAAGTCAAAAAAAGGAAAAGGGATTATCAAGGAGAATTTGCAATATCCCCAATTTCCTAAGCATTAAGGAGGGTCACTAATTTTGATTTATTTTTGGCATTAACATGCATTTTTGGAGGTTTGACTTACGAGATGAGGAAAATTAGCGTTTTGGTGGATGTGGGGGGCATTCACAAGGAATTCGCACCCCCTTGAGGAGTAAACACTTGAGAGAGAGAGGGAAAATGGAGGGAAATTCGAGCTAGTGGAGTTTGGGCCCCACCAATGGACAATTGAGGCAACAAGTTTAAATAGAAAGTGAGGGTCATTGTTTGGGGCTTTTGTCAATTTTACATCTGAATTTAATTGTTTACTTCAGTTGTTCAGTTAGGTGAACAAGCGTTGCTTAGCACAAAGAGATTTCTGGGCTGAAATATCAGTTCTTGCTTCAGTGGACCAAGAGTGCCACCTTAGGGGAGTTTGCCTTGCACTTCAGTGAGTTTTTGGAGTAGGGTATTGTGTTCTACGCCCAGATTTGTGAGTTCCAGGACGCAGAAGGCAAGTCGTACCACTTGGGGGAGTCATTCAGAGGGAGAGATAATTTCTGGGAAATTTGTGGCTTACTGATCTGAAGGATAGATTGCTGAAGAATTGTGGTGGTTTGCAGCCTAGAGTGTGTGGGAATTTTGGTGAGTGAATTTAGGTCTCCTAGGGCATGCGTAGGCATAAATTCTTAGCAATTTTGTAGGGCTTGGAGCAAGCGAATTTTGGCTGGAGAAGGGCAGGAATTGAGGAGGAAAATTAAGAATGGAATTACCTTGAGTTGGGCAGAGTTTTGTGGTGCCATTTGGAGGGGATTAATAGCTGATTTCTAGGAGTGCGTGTTGCTTGTCTCACTAGGCAATTCACACCATTTTGTGGGTTTGCTGGTGGCTGAGAGTTGGGCCAATTGTTTTCTGGGTTTGGTGGAGTATTTTTAGAAGAGGCTACAACTGCAATTTCAGAGCATTCTGGGCACTTCAATGGGAGATTCGAGCCATTTTTTGGTAGCAGCAGTTGCCAATTCTTGGGTCAGCACGAAGACCATTTGGGGTCGAAGTTTTCTGTTCATTGGGGGCATCTCTCTCATCTAGATTTGCTTCAACTTGCTTATGCAAGCCTAGGTGCTTTTCTTCCTTGCTGTTATACTCCATCCAGTTCAAATTTTTAATAAAATGGCTCAACTGTTGTTTTGAAATTTGTGTTGGGTGTTTGTGACTTATATTGTTTATAATTTCTCTGTTATTGTCTAGTGCATGCTACTGTTATTTACTGAATAATTCCATTAGTAATATTACATTGGTATCAAAGCATGTTCTTGGCCAGTGTGGGGAGATAAGAGCGAGTGATGCCACCTAGGTACCAAGCAGTTATTTTTCAGAGAGGGTGGGGAGGAAGAGGTAAAGGTAGAATTCGAGGCAGAGAGGGAGCACATGACCCATTTTCTAACATAAAGTTGGAGAATTTCAGAGGGCACATGGAGAACCAAGAGGTTTTGGAGCAACCTAGATAGGTAGGACAAAACCAAATTCTAGGGTTACTGAGGACCAACCAACAGATGTTGAGGCAAGGCCAACTTATGATGGACATGATGTAGTAGGTGATGGGATTACATGTGAATGACAGGCCAGGGGTAGAACCCCAAGGTGATGGGGGTTCCAAATCAAGGGGTAGAAGTTGTACGTAGTATGTACTAGCCACCTCATACCCCTCTACATGGCCAACAGGCTGCCCTACGATGCCCCATTTTGTGGACGATCTTGAGCATGAGAGGGAGCTTGACCCTGTTGCAAATCTAGTGAACTCAGTTGCCTTAGGTATTGATGAGTATGAGGGGCTAGACCCGAGGATCAGGAGGGTGATGTATTTTGGGGAATACCTCCACCTCAAGAACATGCGTGCCACAGGAGTTGGGGCTCATTTCAAAGGAGGTGTAGAAGATGGCGGGGAAATTACACTCCCCAATTATGATGGGTTAGCTAAAAATTCAGCCAGAACTTGGGTTCATAAGCTAGATACTTTCACTTGAACCCCATGCGAGAGATCGACACTATTCGGTTTGCTACATTGCATCTAGAAGGGCGTAATGTTCCAAACTTAAATAAATAGTGATATGCAAAGCAAAACGATTTTCAAC
The DNA here is from genome assembly GCA_000404065.3 of Pinus taeda. Taxonomy (NCBI): domain Eukaryota; kingdom Viridiplantae; phylum Streptophyta; class Pinopsida; order Pinales; family Pinaceae; genus Pinus; species Pinus taeda. Next base: position 226,169 of record APFE030717479.1, read on the forward strand.
ACATAAATTTTAAACAATCAACAAATGCTCATAAAAACTCTAGAAGTAATAACTAGCTGAGCCATTTTATTAATCAATGGAGCAAATACGATAGTATGGAGGAATGAACCTGGGCTTGCCCTAATGGCAAGTGTGACAAAATCCAGGTGATAATACAATGATCTCAAATGCTGGAAATGATTGCTCCTTTAATGCTCTGCGTTGCTAAAAAAACTACACTGCTGGCTGGAAAGGGACTACAAGAAAATCCACCTCTGATGCTCAGAAAATGCTGCAAATTAAACCTCAAGCTCCTTGACCAAAACCCACAAAAACTCAGAAAGGGTTTGGCCTATCTCCAAGCCAAAGTTGAACCCCACAAAATGGTGCGAATTCGCCGGCTAACTAACAGTTCGCCCTATTATAAGAATTAGGATTTCAGGCCCGAATAACATTTGGAAAATTCTGAAACTTTAATCACAAACTCCTCTCCAAAAACCTAGAAAAACCCATGAAAGAATTTGGCTAGTTTAGACTTTTGAAATTCGACCCCCTTGGAGCTCAGCTTCAGCTGCGACTGCAAAACTCGGCTTGCTGGAATTTGCCAGTAAATCCTCCTAGAAATGGACCCAAAGTGTTGGGCTGACCTCTGCTATCAATCCCCTGACTTCCTGGATGGGCTTCTGGCCAATGGCACTTGCTCCTTAACTCCACGAAATTGTTGCACTGGCCCTCTGCACTGTCCCCATGCCCATTAATTCGAACTGCTGGGATGCTGGCTCCAAAACTCACAAGAAAGGTTGGCCCTTTGCTGCTCTCCCAATCCTCTAACTCTCTCGACAAATGCTTGATCACTGATAGCTCCAAACTCCCCCTGCGTATTCTTCAGCTAGCTAGAAATACACACTCCCTGTTGTGGCTGAATGGTAGTGTTGTAACACACTCCCGAAACTCCTAAAATACTTATGGAACTGCCTCTCTAGGACAGGCACGAATGGTCCCCCGAAGTAGAGGTTAAATCTCCCGCTTGAGAGATTTGTGGCTAAACACCCTGTTGACTCAACTAAATAGCGGAGTGAACAATCAAGTAATTTTGATTGCAAGTTGTAAGAATGAATCCATAATGAGAGTTGCTCCCTCCTTATAACTCCTTGGGCCTCCCTAGCCTCATGTGGGCCCCTCCATCTAGTTATTCGACTTTCCCTCCAAGCTATTCGAATGGGGCAATTTGAACTCCCATGTGAGTGGCCCCCACATTCCACTAGCAACCAAATAAAGTCGAATTGCCTCCTAAGTCCCGAAGTCGAAAATAAAGGGTTCTCTTCCTTAGCCAAAATTGTGCAAAATTGTGTAGCAGCACCTTGTTACAAATGTATTTGAGAAGGGACATGACAAGGGGGATGCACAGGAGTGGTGGTATCATGGTCTGATCACACTAGGGCACAGCCATATAACTTCTTATATTGAGTTCACTAGGCGGATGATTGAGGGACTTGAAAGGAAGGACCCCGAGCTACATTTCAAGGAGTTGGCCCACTTGAGGCAGACAGACGACACATAGGTCTACATCTCAGAGTTCTAGAGGCTACCCATGATGGTATCAGATATTTCATAGGCTTGGTTAATTATGCTATTTGTGGAATGGTTAGTTGAACCCTTGCACGGATGGGTGAGGGCCTATGAGCCCACGTCATTGATGGACACTATCTCCAAGTCCCGGGACATGATTAACACAGTGCCCAAGACCCGAGTTCCTGTACCCACCATACTATTGGTTCCTCAAGGGAGCAGAGACACTCGTCAGCCTGAGAAGGAGGTTGGGTGTGGCCAGTTGTATGATGAGACTAGGAGGGACCTTCAGAGAAGGAAGTTATGCTTCACATGCCAGGGGCCTTGGGCACTAGGGCACAAGTGCACCAAGGGTAAGGCTCATTACATTGAGGTGTACTTAGATAGGGAGTAGAGTGAGCTAGAAGCATGCCACGAAGATGAAGGGCCACAACTTGTAGGAGGAGCCACACCACTATGAAAATTCTATCACTGCAACAACTGATTTATCTTACCTACTTATTTCACAGTAAGTTATTTATGGAAACCCTTCAATAAACATTAAAATAAATTCTGTTGCAGATATCACACCATAATACAAAAACAAACACATGCACAAGAATCAACACATCAACACAAATATTTTTGGACAATCCTCGGAAAAATCCAGTGTGGGAAAATCGGTGCAGTAGAGGAGGATTTTATTATCCAACGATTCTTTAGTACAACTGGGTGCCAAACTGGCTTACCCATCTGAAAAAAATTCTCCAGCACTTCTCCCAGTCTCAGCGTTAGGCTCGTTGTCCTCTGCGCAGCTCCCAAACCCTCTCTGTCAGCTCCTGCTACTCTGCGTCAGCACTTGGCCTCTCTGCGTCACCCACGTAGGCCCTCCAGTGACTGCGCAGTCCGCTGCCTTTGTGTTTGCCTAAGAAGCTCTATGTTTGCCTTCCAACCTTTGCGTTGGTCTTCTGGTGCTGTTCCCAAATCTCTGTTCCATACCCGCTGCCTCTTACTGCTCTCCAGACCATTAGTTCGAATTTCTCAGCTAACCCCGCTCCAAAAATCGAATTGACTGGTCTCCCTCAGTATGTTCTCCAACTGACCCTCAAGCCTCCTCTTATATTTTTCTTGTTGGTCCTTCAATGACCGAGATTAAATCTCTAATCAATGGCTAAGATTAGATTTGGCTTGATCCATGACTTTTGGAACTTTCCAAACCAGTTTTATATTAATACCCATTAATATTTCATTTTTCCTAAGTTTAGACGTGGGAACTCCATTAAAAATATTAATTATTTTAATATCTCCCAAACTGGTTAGAATCTGCCCAAACCATTTTTGGGTCTTGGAGATCTCATGTGCTTTAGCCTCTCCACCAATTTTCATGGCTAGAGCACATCTGATGCTACCCCAAATCAACACTCCCTCTTAGCAAGGACTGTGCTCTATTAATACTCCATACTGAGCATCACTCTGACTATATGGCACCGATACCTGTGTTGATGCTAGGCCTCCTCTCCCACCATCCTCTGCACTGCTACATCTTGTACTGCTACCCATGGCTCTGCCTTTACCACTGCTGCATCCGTACGACAACTCCCTCTGCATCTGTGCTGTTGTTGGTCGTTTCTCCCAACACTGCATTTGCACTGCAACTCACTCTGCATCCGTGTTGTTGTTGGTCCTACTTCCCACCACTGCATCTGCACTGCAAGCTCTCCTTATCATGCTGCATCGTGCTACTGCTGACTCCTACTGCACTGCAACATCATCACCATTTATGCTACTGAAATGTATTCTTTATCATCCCCATCTTTTCCCTGAGATAATCAAACTTTGTTCTTCCAAGGGCCTTGGTGAGGATGCCTGCCACCTATTCTCTTGTAGGAGTGTAACTCAACTGTACAACTTCTTGTTGGACACAGTCTCTGACAAAATGACTCTGGATATCAATATGCTTTGACTGATCGTGAAACATTGTATTCTCAGAGAGCTTGATGCAACTCTGATTATCACATGATCCCGATCGCCTCCATCTTTCTTCTGAATAGGTTCACAAGCAGTTTTCTAAGCCATATGGCCTTGCACGAAGCTATGCTTGCAACCATATATTCTGCCTTAGTTGAGCTCAAAGCTACGGACTTTTGTTTCCTACTGCACTAGGAGGTCATTCCTGATACAATGTTGAAACAATACCTAGAGGTACTTTTTCGATCTACTGAATTTCCAACCCAATCTGCATCAGTGAATCCACTCAATCTGGTATCCTTACTCCTGGTGTACAAGAGTCCATTATGGATTGTTCCCTGTATATATTTGAGAACATGTTTGGCTGCTGCCCAGTACGCCCTTTTCGGCTCCACCATGAACTGATTGAGGGTGTTGACAACATAACAAATGACTGGCTTGGTATTGACCAGATACATCAGGGACCCAATGAGTTGCTTGTATAAGGTGGGATCAACATCCTTGTCTTCTGATGCATCAATTTTCTTCAAGTTGGTGATCATTGGAGTAGCCATGGGTCTACAATCTTCCATCTTGATTCTCTTAAGAATTTTTGTTGCATATCTCCATTGTCCAAAGAAGATCACTCCCTTTTGTTGCCAAACTTCCAACCCCAGGAAATAATGCATCTGTCCCAAGTCCTTCATGTCAAATTCTATGGCTAGATTCTTCTTGCACTCCTTGATGCGCCTGGATGATCCTGTCAGGAAGAGATCATCCACATATAATACTAGGATTAGAGGCTCATTCTCTACAACCAGATAGTAGAGATTTGGATCTGCATCACTCTTGACAAATTCCATCTATCAATTTGACCATACCATGCTCTAGGTGCCTGTTTTAGTCCATACAAGGCTTTTTTCAATCTACATACATGAGACTTGTTCTCATGTGTCTCAAAGCCTTTTGGCTGTTCATTGTATACCTCTTCTTCTATCACTCCATTCAGAAATGTCGTTTTGACATCCATCTAATGAATCTCCCAAACTAGCTGTGCTGCAAGAGATATCACGGTTCTAATAGATGAATACTTGGCTACTGGGGCGAAGGTCTCTTCGTAGTCAATTCCTTCCTTCTTAGCATACCCCTTAGCCACAACCCTGGCTTTGTATTTTTCCACACTACCGTCCGCAACGTATTTAATCTTGTAGATCCATCTCGAACCTACCAACGATCTGTCTTGAGGCCTTGGCACTACCTCCCAGACGTCGTTCACCATTATTGAGTTGTACTCCTCTACCATCGCATCCAACCAAACCTGATGCTCCTGAAAACTGGGAGGCTCCCCATCTTGAGCTACTAATCCCTGATATCTATCTGGCTATTTTCACTCCCTCTTATTGTTTCTTGGTGCACCGATGAAATCCTCTACATCTCGCAGAATCTGACGAAGTTCCCTGTTCGTTCTTCCTTTGCTAGAAGGTGCTTCTGTTAGCTCCTCCTCCTCCTGTGATTCTTTCTGATTCAAGGAAGAATTCTCTACTTTTGTTGGTTGAATAGGTTTGACCAACGACTCCTCTTTTGACTGCTCCTCGAAAGGCATTTCTCGAGATTTTCTGAAAGCCTTGTCTTCCATGAACTTCACATCTCATTGAACTACTACCTTCCTGTTCCTTGGAAGATAGATTTTGTATGCCTTAGCGTTTTCGATATATCCCATTAGATATCCTTTCTCTACAGTTTGATCCAGCTTCTTCCTCTTTTTCTCGGGTATGCGGCAATATGCTGAGCTCCTGAATATCCTGAAATCACTGACTTCAGGCATCTTCCCTGTGAAGACTTTCTCTCGAGTAATCTTGCCCAATGCCTGATGAGGAGTTCTATTCTGAACATAGACTATCGTGTTGCATGCTTCTGCCCACAGGAATTTTGGCATATCTTGATCATACATCATGGCCCTAGCTGCTTCTATGATAGTCTTGTTCTTCCTTTCTGCTACTCCATTCTGCTCTGGATTGTAAGGAGTTGTCCACTCTCTTCTGATGCCCTCCTTATCGCAAAAATCAGTGATGTCTTTGTCGACATACTCTCCACCATTATCTGAGTGCAAAAATTTTATTTTCTTCCTAGTCAATTTCTCCACCAGAGCTTTGAACTCTTTGAATCAACAAAAAACCTCGTCCTTGGTTTTTAGAAAATAAATCCAAGTTTTCCTTGAGTGATCATTAATGAAGGTAAGGAAGTACTCGACACCACTAAGAGCTTTAGTGAACATAGGTCTGTAGATATCTGAGTGTATCAATCCTAGTACACTCTTGGCCTTGTTTTTACTTCTAGGAAACACTGCTTTAGCATACTTTCCCAAAGCACATCCTCTGCATACATCATCTCGTTCCGTACTAAGATCCGGAACTACTGTTACAGTGTTTCTGAGAATTCTCAGAGCCCCATGGCGCAAATGTACCATTCTTCTGTGCCATAGTTCGTTCAAATCCTTGTCTCCGTGATTGCCTATTAGTGCCATTGGTGATTCTCGTTGTAGTTTGTACAACCTGTTACTTTTGATCCTGATCTGCACTTTCTTTTTCTAGCTCGAGTGTTTGACGTATACTTTCTCTTTGATGAAGAAAATGTCATAGCCTTTGCCTTGAAGCTGCGACATGGAAAGTAAGTTCATCCCCAATCTTGGTACATGTAGCGCATTGGTAGCACAGAATCGCTCTCCTGTTTTTTTGAAAAACTATGGCACCCTTCCCTACTGGAGTACAATTTGCCTTGTTCCCCATGGTGATTTGAAAGTTCATCCTCTCTTCCTGATAATCTGAGAAACATTCCCGGATACCCGTTGTTGACCACTACGTGTCAACTACCCATAGTAGTACACCCCCTTTTTCGCAAAAGGGGTAGAGCTTGATCGACGTGTCCGTGCCATTCGACTGTCATCATTAGCCCGATCATGTTATGTCATAAATCCAGTCTGCATGTGTAAATGTAAATAATCTTAGCAGATCTGAGTCATGCATGTAAATTACCTAGGCAAACCTAATTTTCTAGTGATAATCTACGTTCCGGAAGGTTTTTTGTCTCACCGATTCATGATCGGTAGAGTTTTCCTTCAACCTAACCCCAAAGCCGGAATGGATTTTGTCATTAGAATCTTAGGGGAATCCTAGTGTGCTGATCTACTAGATTACATTTGTGTCGCAAGACTGGGTAGTCTATGAAGGTCTATGTCAAATGGGTTTTCCCCCTTGAGATGTAAAATTGTAAAAGTCATGATGTATAGTGTCTTGAGGGTTAGAAAATGTTTTATCTTCTCATAGGTCCTAGGTGTTTTTTCCAAAGGCTTAGTTCGAGGGTCTAGTAAAATAAAATAAAAATAATAATAAAATAATATAACATTTTAAAAATAATAATTAAATAAAATTTAAAAATAAATTTAAAATTTTGAAAATAAAATTAAAATAATAAATTATATTAAGTTCATTGTTTGATATTTTGCTTTTGGGTGTTTGTTGTTGTCATTGTAGGTTGTAGATCTGAAGGTGAGATTTGATCTTGAAGCTAGATCTAGGCCCTAGCGGGTAAGATTTGGCCTCAGGATCAGCTCTGGCAGGAATATTTACTCCAGATCTGGAAATTTCTTGTGGGGTTTTTATAAAGGAATCTGAAGCGAAAATATTCAAATTTCTTTAAGGTTTTTAAAGAATCAAGGGGTTTTCCAGGCTATTTGTTTGTTGCCTGAGATTTTATTTTACAGGAAAATTTTTTGATTTTTTTTTTAAAGAAAAAATAAGGCTGCAGGGCTGCTTCCTCACTTCCATGCAGCCTTTTACTTTGGCAGCTAAGTTGCACGAAACGGGGAAACGGGTACGAGTTTCCGAAACGGGAAGAGATACGAAACGCGACCTCCCCAAATTTT